>JAWXCT010000163.1:237907-264627 GCA_034509035.1 Saxispiralis lemnorum
CACCCCCCTCCCAGCTCCTCGCCCGCCGCTGCGGCCGCTGGCGCGAGCCAGGCTGGTTCTGCTTCTGCTGCGGCCGCAACTCCCGCGACAACGACGGCGACGACGAGCCCCACACGTCCTACACACCCTGCGCCTTGCCCGTCTCGGTTGCTAGATGCCCAACGCAGCGCACGCCGCGCTTCACGCACGCCTCGACCACGATGGCGGATGACGACGACATCCCCACGCCTCGCGCGGAGAAGGCCACAGAGCCGTGGCCGGACTCACCATACCCGGACTCGCTCCCCCTCGGCTACCTCAGCGAAAGCGACGCCATCACCGACACCCGCACCGATAACCCCACCACCACTTCAACCCGCAGCTCCCTCCGCACCCCCGGCAGCTCTTCCGCGCCCTCACTCGACCTCCCGCCCGCCCAAGCGAGAACCATTACGATCTCGAATGTGGGGCACGCGCGCAAGTATCCCGTCATGCAGATGCCGCCGCACGTGGAGTCACAGGCGGCGTCGTTGGTTTCGGAGCCGTCACTGGGGTCCTCGTCCAAGGGCCTGGAGGGAAGCGCTGGGGATGTCCCGAAGCGGCGGGACAGCGGCGTTGAGACGCAGGGTGGCTGTCGGGGAGAGGAGGCGCAGGCTGTTGCTGGCGCGGAGAAGAGGGAAAAAGAGGACGATGGCGGGGCTAGCATGAGTGCCCCGCCGACCCCGACCAACAGCAAGATCGAGACGCGCACGCGGGACAGCGGGTCCATGGACACGCAGGCCGACCAGGCCCTGCATTTGCGGGCACTGGATCGCGTTTTGCAGCCGCTTAGCCTTGACGACAGTATGGCTCGAAGCGCCAACTTGGAGCGGGCCAAGTTGCCTCTCGAGGTTGCGCCCAAGGTGTATCGCAAGAGTAGATTTGTGGAGCATTTTGACGACGACGACGAGGAGGAGGGGCAGAAGGGTGAGTGTGATGATGGGAACGAGGACAAATCCAAGCTGGGCGTTTGGGGTCGCGTTGTCAAATGAGGGAGGATCAGGTGAGGCGGTCTGTAAAGGGCTTTCGAGGGCTTATGAGCGCGAGAGATTTCTTAGGGTGTTTTGCGGATAGCGTGACGTGCGTAGTCTGTCTGGTACAGCCGGTAAGTAATCCTAAATAGGGTTTTAATCAGTTGGATATAATCGGGGTCGTCTGAACGACGGCACTTTAGTTGATATCATTGGAATTCGTTAAACCTTTGCTCAGCAGAATTTTCAGTGTCTTTCGCTCAATAGACGTCCAGGCGTGACATACACCTTGATCAAGTCAGAACCACATTAAATTGCCATTGCATTATCTTTTTTCAAACTGCATTGTCGCCTTGCGATCCACTAATAGCCCTGATCATTACATAATGCCTTGCTGTGGGCTGTCTCGCACTGACTCCGTATCAAATGCGCAGGTGTGGGGCCCCGCATCGCAACGAACCTCGGCATCTTCGGCGAGGCCGAACCTAAGGACATTTTGGTCCGACAACACTTCATGATTGATCCTCTTCTCTCGTCTTTTCCATATCTGCATGGTATATTACTAGCATAGATCCCCCGAGGCCCAACCCCACCAAAGCGTCATTTCAACCGCAATCATGGCGCACGCATCCACCGCCGCCAACCTTACGGTCCCCTCCCTGTTCAACTTCACCTCCCACGTCGTCCTCGTCACCGGCGGCGCCACAGGCCTGGGAGAAATGGCGGCACAAGCCTTTATCCAGAATGGTGCCACGGTCTTCATCGCGAGCCGCAAAAAAGCCGAGCTCGAAAAAACCACCGCCCGCCTCAACGCCCTTGGCCCGGGGAAATGCGACTACATCGTCGCGGACCTCAAAGACAAAGCGGGCTGCGACCAGCTTTGCGCCGACGTCAAGGCCAAGACCGACCGCCTGACAGTGCTGATCAACAATTCGGGCGCGTCCTGGGGCGCGCCGTACGACGACTTTCCGGAGTCCGGCTGGGACAAGCTGATGGCGCTCAACGTCAAGTCCATCTTCTACACGACCGTGGGGCTGCACGGGCCGCTGACCAAGGGCGCCACCGCGGACAACCCGTCGCGCGTGATTAACATTGCGTCCATGGCGGGCGTGCAGACGACCGATGTCACGACGGGGGATGAGGGGGGGTTGTCTGCGCCGGGGTCCGGGACGTTCTCGTACGGGCCCAGTAAGGCGGCTGCGATTCATTTGACCAAGATGCAGGCGTCGAAGCTCATGTCGCAGCATGTGACGGTGAACTGTATTTGCCCGGGTGTGTTTCCGTCGCGGATGACGGCGTTTGGCATGCGGGAGGCTATGGGGACGTTGGTGGCCGGGCAGCCGTCCGGGCGTGTGGGCAAGCCGGAAGATTTTGCTGGCCTGGTGCTGTTTGCGTGTTCGGGTGGGGCGGGGCATATGACGGGGAATATGTTTGAGTTAGATGGCGGGAGTACGCTGAGTGGGTATCGAGGGAAGAAGGGAGAGAAGGCGATGATGTGAGGTGGTAAAGTGGCGCATTTGTGAAGTCTGAATAGCGGGCAAGGTATGTGGCGTCCATCAGGATGCTGTTATACTGATGTTTAAGATGAATATCATTTGCTGAAGCTCCTAGAGCTCAGACAGGAGGAGTTTCAAGTCTTTTAAACCCCAGAGCTTCGAAATTGCCAGTCTCACTGTCAGTCGCCCAACTTCCTCACGGTCATGCCAAACCAAACCTGCACTCCAACCCATTTCCGCCCCCTTGCTCCGACCACACCAGTCTCGATCATTCCCTCGTCGACCGCCACCTCGGTCACCTCACCCTCAGTTTCCAATCCCACTTTTCTTGCTGCGTCAACGCATTCTTGAACAGAATGGACGTACGACTCGCCCCTAACCTTTCCGCCCTCTGCAGTGGGGAATCCCGCTCGCGTTCGTGCGCCCATCGACGGGTGCATGTTGGTTAACAGCGCCCGACCATTCGGCGCAAGGAGTCGCGAGAGAAGAGGGAAGAAGGTATCTAGGGGCAGGTGCTCGAGTACGAGGGTAGAGATCACGCCGTCGAATAGCTGAAGATCGCTGTTGCTGGGATCGGTCGTGCCGAGAGCGCTGATATCCGCGTGCTTGAAAGTGACGGACACGTTCTCGGAGGTGGGCAGCGTGGGCAGGAGTTCAGCATACTTGCGCTCGGCGAGAGCGAGCATAGCAGGGCTGGAGTCCCAGGCAGAGATCTCGACGCCGAGTCCTGACGGCCAGGGGTGCCGGAGGAGTTTGAGCGTGTTACGACCAGTGCCGCAGCCTACATCAAGTAGACGGAGTTTTCGCGGACCGTTTGACTCTTTGGTGGCATTGGAGTTCTCCCCACCCTCAAGGTAGTTGAGGAAGGCGGGCAGCATGTCGGCTAGCTGGGCATCGTCGACTGCTTGGAGGACGTTGCCGTCGGTGTCGTAAGTGCTGGCCCACTGCTCATAAAGGGCTGGGGTCGAGACTGACTGCTCTGAGGCTGCTGCTGTTGAAGCCATGACTTGATCATCAGTGGGGGTTGGCAGGCGCTCGTTCCTTGCTGAGGAACTCGACGTGTTCGTCTCAGTGGAAGAGAAGGATTGATGAACGTTGATGACCGAGGCGTCGAACGTCGTGGTGAGTGAGAGGGGTTGGTTCATTGCTCCAGGAGAGGGGGCATTGTCGAAGTGTCTGGTCTAAATATCGATCTCAGGTCTGTATGCTGCTAGCCAGTCATCCCCAAACCTTAATGCGCCACTTCAGTGACTCACTCCCACCATGTCACAGCACCTGCATCCGAAACCCGAGTTGCTGTGTTGTTGAAACGAGTACTCGTGCTGCACAGTCACACGAAAGTTGCTGTATTCGGCCATCTGATTCACTGTATTCCCTTTTGCTAAAAGTACATTTTCTGCAGCCTCTCCCTGTGTTGCACAAGATTTTGCCGCCTCTCTATCTGTTCGCCAAGAGCATTTTCGCCCCATTCTAGGGTATCATCGAGTAAGAGGTGCGTATATGAAAACACGCCCGTGTCGAACAGGCTCGGACTCAGCTGTCCGAAAAACCACTGATCGTCCCCGAGGAGTGTCGAAAGCGCGTCCATTGCCTCCGCAAAAGCCTGCACGATTTCGGTCTCGGATATCAGGGAAGACGAAAATGCCTTCGAGATCTCGGACTTGGCGGCCTCGCGGAGTTGGTGTGCGATCGTCATCTGCACGAGAGGGTTGCTAGAGCAAGATCGGACGTATAGCTGTCGGAGAAGGGGAGCATTCGCGGAATTCAGGTACAGTTGAAAGAGCTGTGTCCTGGTTAGCAGGGCCGTGTCTTGAGAAGTGGACAGCGTATTCATACCCATGCCCTTCGCAGATTGCTTTCCAACAACGAAGAGTAAGCCTCGTAGCGGGTATCTGTGGGTTCCGCAACATTCGCCAAACCTCCTTGGGCTGATATCCATCTCTTCATCCGACCACTTGGCACAGGCTCGGTGGGACTGGAAAGTTCGCTGTTGGTCGGCGCAGGGAGAAGAAAGGGCAGAGCGCCAGAGGGCGAGGCGTGGTTGTTTGACGAGACCACCCGGAAAGAAATCCCGGTGAGTTTCAGGTAAGTCTGAACGAGCTTTCCCATCAGTACTCAACTCAAACAATCCTCGTGACTCCTCTTAGACTGACCTGCCACTTCAGACAGGCCGGGTTGTAGCTAGCCTTGCCTTGCTTGGCATCTTCGACGGATGCGAAGACATACAGCATGTGCTCTTGTCGCCTCTGTGGCGATCTCGTGGGGAGCTGATTCGCATCGTAGGCAACGAGAGGGAATTGATCGAAGATGCGCTTCACAGACGGGGGGATATCGAAGAAGCCGCGCTTCTGAGAGGTCGCTGATTCTTGATGAGCGGAGGCATTGTGTTGACGAGAAGATTCGGCTTTGTCGGCGGATGCTGGCTCATCGTCTGGCATTTCCGTCCATCACTGAAGGGGGTGTTTCGAGAGTTGATGCTGTTGGGCTGGAGGGACAACCTCGCTGGTCCAAAGCGGCGGAGGTGGCTTTCTGCGGAGCTTGCATCCCCATGGGGAATCCTCGCCACATCTCGCGTTAGGCTCGCGCTCAAGGAAACGCGCTAGCGCCGCCCGCGCACACGTCAAGCTGAAAAACAACTTACAGCGCGTTTACACTGGCGCTTTGTTTCCATTACATTGCCGAAACATTCTATCCATATGCTCAACTCGCTCAGTGGACACCGTCGGCGCCGTCCGTCTTCCTATCCCTCTTCCGCTCCTCGAACTCCTGGCGGAAAACTGCCTCCATCTCGCGCCTCACAGCGACGGCCGGGCTCTTGTCGCTGTACTCGACGTCCTGCCAGCTCAGCCCTTGACCCTGCTTAATGTCGTTCTTGAGCATGATGCCGTGTGCCAGCCCGATGGGCAGCCCTTCAATCGCCATGGACGCCTCGGCCGGCATCAGCTTGCCGTAGACCATGAAGCCGCCCTCGCCGTCCAGCTTCTCGCCCGCCTTGAGATCGCGTTTCGCCGTCGCCACCACGTCTCCTGCCCACGTGCGGGTCTGCCCGGTGGGCTCGCCTCGACACATGACCGAGGCGATGGAGACGCCGAGCTCCAGCCCGATCAGGTGGTAGGGCTTGTACTGCGCGGCGTATTTTCCCGTGCTGTCTGTTTCCATGCCGTATTGCTTGAAGCAGTCCTTCTGGTATTGGCCGGGCGCTATCATTGATTGACACTCTCTGTCAGCAGCTGCAAGTTATCCTTTTTCGCTTGCTCGCGAGTCTTACCTTCGATCACGACAAACACGCCGAAGCGGATGTCGTTGAACACCTGTCTCCCGTCAAGCTCCAGGCTGGACACCACCTCCACCGTTCCCTTCTTCTCCAGATGCCCCCCGTCCGACTTAGGACGCAACACTGTCGGCAGGTGGTTCGTCCCGCATGGCGGGAATTCCAGGCCGTTGGTAGGCGGGCTCAAGTTGCAGCCGTTCGAAACAGCAGCCATCTCGAGGGCCGATTTCGTACCGTCAAGGAAGGAGTTGAACATTTGAGGGTTGAAGTCGCCTGAGGCCAGCTGCTCCTTGGTGAAACCGTAGTAGTCCCACACGGTGTCGGGTGTCGAGCTGTGGAATTGAGGTAGGTGCTTCGTGCCTTTGCCTGCACAAACGACATCGCTATGGACTGTCAGCTCTTACTAGTTTTCCCTTGGGTCAGGGTACTTACAACCCAGCCGTCCTTGCCCAGTCCACCAGCTCGGATATCAGCGCTGGCTGGTCGCCGTACGCCATCGAATATATGATTCCCGCCTCCTTCGCCTTGCGTGCCAGCAAGGGGCCGGCAAGCACGTCGGCTTCAACATTGATCATGATAATGTGCTTCTTGTTCTCACAACACTACACACCCTGTTAGTTGTTTAACTCCTTCAAGTACTCATCGGAATCTATCAGGGAGACAGTACCATCAAAGCATGCCTCACACCTGCCGCTGGGCTTCCGGTCACCTCCAACACCAGATCCACGCCTTCCGCCTGGATTGCTTCAGCGGAGTCGGTTGTCATGGCCGTCTTTCCCGTCTTGATTCCGTCTGCTACACTGATGCCTGCCTGGAACTGGTCCTTGGGATACCCGGTACGTTTCAATGCTGCGAGTGCTCGATCTTGCGAAAGGTCCGCGATGACAGCCAGACGCATGCCCGGCGTGCGGTATGATTGGGAGATGAACATGGAACCGAATTTGCCTGCGCCGATAATGGCCACCTGAATCGGACGCCCGCTTGCCTCGCGCTCCCCGAGCTTCGTAGAGAGGGAGGTCATGTCAGTGGATCTGGAGGGTGTCAGAAAGGATGAGTTGAGAGGGGTCGCATTGATTGATGACGCAAGAAGAGAGGAAGGCTGGAGTTGTATTACAGGGGACCAAGACAA
This sequence comes from Saxispiralis lemnorum, assembly GCA_034509035.1. Lineage (NCBI taxonomy): Eukaryota > Fungi > Ascomycota > Dothideomycetes > Mycosphaerellales > Aeminiaceae > Saxispiralis > Saxispiralis lemnorum. Next base: position 244,793 of record JAWXCT010000163.1, read on the forward strand.
CTCCAATCTTACCCAAAAAACGAAGGGACGAGGTCGAACTTGAAGGTATTACGGGAACCACGCGACGCAATGCAGCGTCTCCAGTCACCTACCTTACAGCGAGGTCGGCCATGTCAGCGGGGTACTCACCCCGCAGACAAGGCAACTATCCCTGGAACCCCAAATTTTCGACCCCATTTTGCTTACAGACACCAACCGCCCGTACCTTAGCCAGTCGCTCAGCCAGGGAAATTCCTTTGAGAGTCATGGAATTCCGCTTGCTTTTGACCGCGGCATGCTATTTGCAGAGGCAATTCGGGGAAGGGGAAACGGCCGGGGCTTGCCCCGTTCCCACTTGCTGAACGCGAAGCTGGGGTCCCCAGATGGCTCCGTGCCAACATCCCCACACCTGAGTCCGGTTCGCATGCCCGGCCAAAGTATAAGACCTCTGCGATCACCTCTCTCCAGAACACCCGTCCCCTTTCTGTTGTACCGAGGCCTTTTTGTATCGATAGCCATTGTCGTTTTTCATGTCTTCTTTTTGACAGCCACAACGGACGAGTCTTGCCTCAACGTGTACCCTGCGATCAAAGATGCCAGAATGGCAGATCAAGTCACCCGCGTGACAGATTGTGAGCGAGACTGGGCGGGCATTGTGGCTGCATGGTCTCCTGAACAGAGAGCGGCGAGGGAAAAGGCTTTGCTTAGGAAAATCGACATTCGATTATTGCCAATCCTGGTGTGTAGGAGACAGGAAAAAGCTCGCCAGTAAACCAGCGATTGTACTTATGCAGAAGCCAGATCTGGATGTACATCCTCAACTACGTCGTACGTCTCAAATCACTCTATCCCGGGCCAAACAATGCTCTCTGACAACGACGACGACAGGACCGCAACGCTCTCCCTCAAGCCCGTATCCAGCGTCTCGAAGAAGATGTGGGGCTGGAAGGCGCGCAGTACAACATCGTGCTCAGCCTGACATTCATTGGCTACATCTTAATGCAGGGTACGATCAAGATTGACCTCCATCGAAACGACGCCTCGGCTGATACACCGCAGTACCCAGTAACATGGCTCTGGGCCTGAGTCGACCGAGTTGGTACCTCTCCGGTTGCATGGTCCCGTGGTATCGGCCTGCAGTGGAGTGGTGCAGGGGTTCGGCGGCGTTGCGGCTTGCCGATTCTTTTCGGGGATTCGTGGGGTGAGCTGGCGATGGTCTTGCGAGCTTGAAGATCTTTGCTGATCAGCGTTCTACTGCAGGCACCTTTCTTCGTCAGCGTAGCGTTCCTCTTCTTGAGCTGCTACACAAGGAAAAAGATGAGAATTCGGCTTGGAACATTCTTCTGTGAGTGGCACGGTGACCGTGGATGAGTCTACGAATCCTAATCTTGCTGGAACAGGCGGTGCAATGCTATTGCGGCAGCCTTCGCCAATTATGCCATTGCGAGTTGGCTGTAGCCGTTCATCATTGAGGGGCCCGCGACCGTTTTCTTCGCCTTGGTCACCAGCTTCGTTATCCGCGACTAGCCTCACGCCACGAAATGGCTGAGCGAAGAAGAGAAAGCGCTGGTGTTACACGGCTCATGGAAGATGCTGGCGACAAGGAGACCAAGATCAAGACGCTCGAAGCTCTCGCAATGGCGTGCAAGGACCGTCGAATGTGGCTCTGCGTCGTCACTTAGGTGAGATGATGCGAGATTCCCATCGCATTTCTGGAGGCTAACATGGAATAGATGTGCATGCACGCAGTGGCTCGTCTGACGAACTTCCTTCCTACACTCGTCGACAAATTCGGCTTCAACACGGTCAACACACTCCTGCTCACCGCTCCCGTAAGTCTCTTCCAGGCTTTTTGGATATTCGATGCTCATTTCTCCCACCAGCCGTACATCTTCACGGCTTGCTTCTGCTTGGGCAACTCCTGAATTCCGACCGCACTTCGAACGCTCCAATCACATCATCTACCCGACCATCGTTGGCATCATCGGCGTCATCATCACCGTCGCCACGACCAACATAGGAGCCCGATATTTTACTCTTCATCTCATGTTGCCCGGCACGTACGGGTGCTTCCAGATCAGCGGCGCCTGAATGGCCAACGTCGGCGCCTGCCCACAGAAGAAGCGCGCCATCAGCTTGGCCATGAACAATGCCATCCGCAACATCTCGCTCGTGTGGACCCTCTACCTGTACCCCCAAGTCGGACGACCTGTGGTACACCATGGCCTGGGGCGTCAATCTAGGGCTCTGCGTTATCACGATTGCTGCTTCGGTTGCCCTTCGCTTCGCGCTGAAGAGAGATAATGCGAAGATCGGCGCGTTGGCTGGCAAGGAAAGCCTTGCGATAGGCGAGGCTGTCGACATGAAGCATGTAGAGCCGTCCAAGGTGGAGCATCATCACGAGGGCGCTACGACGGGGCGGCAGCTCGATGGCAGGTGGATAGGAACGACCGCAAGATGCCAAACTTAAGGAATCGTGGGCCATGTGGTTGGCTTCTTGAGTTCAGCATTTGCAGGTATCGTGGAGTTACACTCCTGCGCCCAGAACGCTTACAAAGTCTTCGCACGAAGTCTTTCAGGCTCGCGTCGCCAAGGTTGCAATGAAGCGAGGTACGCTGGATGTTCATCACTCCATGTTTCTTGCTCTCCTCGGCCGTGGCGGCCCCCGGGCAAGCCAGCCAAGCCTCGATGTCCACTTTTAACCATAGTCTCCGCATCAGCCACGCCTCCACTCGCCGGACGTGAGAGGTAAATACAGCTGATCGCCGGTCCGTATAGGAACTCAGAACTCTACCATTGCTCGGATCGCTCGCTCCGTTCTGCTTTTGAGGCGGAGAGCACTGGCCGTTTGTTTGAGAGAGGATGAGCACGAACAAGATATATCAACGGGTGGAGTAGCACAGCAAACATCGTTTATGAGTTAGCAATCGCTCTACATCTCTATCCGACCTCGCCGGCCGCCTAGCTTCACGATCATGGAAACCGTCGGGGAGAAAGAGAAGGACGACAGCACGCCTGTTGTGTTGGAAGAGAAGAAAGTGCCAACTCACAATGTGAATTCGGCAAAGATTCTCGCTGAGAACAAACCCAATCCTCTGGGTGCAGGATACTTGAGGCTATACTGCATCTGCGCTCTCCTATACCTCTGCTCGACCATGAACGGTATGCTGCATTGACACATCCAACACTCAATCGTTACTCAGCGGTACTCAGGCTACGATGGGTCATTAATGGGCTCGATAAACGCCGTCGAAAGCTATGTCGACTACTATGGTCTGCCTCCCGAGGGCAACAGCAGCACCGGCATTGTCTTCGCGATCTTTCAGGTTGGACAAATGACCGGAGCACTCTTCACATGGGCTGCAGACTGGAAGGGACGACGTTGGCCAATTTTCATCGGCTGTCTCGGTACTGGCGTAGGGGCAGTCGTGACGGCAACCGCACCAACACTCGATGGGTTCATCGGTGGCCGCTTCTTACTGTCCTTCTTCTCGACCATCGCGACGGTCGCGGCGCCGATGTACCTGATCGAGATCGCTCCGCCGCAGTATCGAGGGACGGTAGCCGGCATGTTCAATACGCTGTATTATCTTGGCTCCATCCTTGCTACGTGCGCTGTGTATGCTTCGAATCTACACCTTGACGGTCTGCTCACGTGGAGGCTTTCTCTCTGGCTGCAAATGCTCTGTCCAGGTTTAGTCTGTCTCGGTGTTTGGTTTTGTCCAGACTCTCCTCGCTGGTATGATCTCGAGCATCACCCCGGCTCACGTGCATCCTACTGATCAAACACAGGCTCATGGGCAACGATCGACCAGAGGAAGCTCGAACGATTCTTGGCCAGTTGCATGGCAATGGCGACCCGCACCACCCACTCGTTGACTTGCAAATGCATGAGATGGCCGAGGCGCTTCAGCAAGAGGGCATGATGAGCTGGCGGACCTTTTTCGACTTGCGTGTGCTCTTTAAATCGCGCGCACGGCGTTACCGCATGATACTTAATATTTCTTTCAGCTGGTTTGGACAGTTCTCCGGAAACAAGTAAGCGATTGAGCCAGCTCCGAGTACACAGGCGCTCCAATGCTAACGTCGTCGCAGTGTCGCATCATACTGTGAGACCGCTTCGACCTTCCGCTTTCCTTGCTTGCCATTTCCCAGCTAATTTCAGCAGATCTCCCGTACCTTGTCAGCAACGTCGGCATCACGAACACCAACACCCAGCTATTGTTGAACATCATCTACGCCATCGCCGGCTGGATTCCAGCCATGATCGGTGCCCGCCTCCACGACGTCGTTGGCCGCCGAAAGATGCTGATGGGCGCCACTCTCGGAATGGCCGTGTGCCTCGCCATCGCCGCTGGCACCGCCGCGGGCTATGAGCAGAGCGGGAGCCAGGCAGCCTCGTCGGCGTCGATTGCATTCATCTACATCTTCGGATCGGTATTTGCTTTGGCATTCACCTCGATGCAGCCGATTTACCCCGGCGAGGTCCTGTCCAGTGACATGCGAGCGAAGGGCATGGGTGTCTTCCAGCTGACGTCTGGATGTGCGGGTTTCGTCAACACCTTTGCCGCACCTATAGCTTTGCGAGATGTGAGTACCGTCATGCCGCTTCTTCGATTCTAAAGCTGACATCCTTGCCAGATTGGCTATTGGTTCTACGTCTTCTTCGTCTTCTGGGACCTTTTTGAATTCGCATTCATCTACCTCTTCTTTGTGGAGACTAAAGGTCGGACGCTAGAAGAGTTAGCGGAGATCTTTGAGGCGAAGAGGCCGGCCAAAGCGAGCATCCAGAAAGTCGCCTTGGTTAGACAATACTTTCATGACAAGGAGACCGGTGACAAGGTCGCCATGTCGGTGGCGGACTGAGGTTGACTTTGGCTGGGCATTGGCCCAGTTACATAGACTTTCCAGCCTTCTTTAACAAAGCTTGGAACTCTTCCCAATCTTACACCTCCTGATCCCACATACGACTGTCTTCTTTCACGTTACAACCTCTGACATCCAACCAACATTGCCAAGCATATGAGTTCGCTTAAGCCCACACGATTTTTCACATGTTGGTGTCCCCGCGTAACATTAGGCCATTGCGTTGGACAGTATGTATAAAGGTGTGAATCGAATGGACATCTTCAGTTGCTGCAATCAGCCTTCGAACTCATCACATTCTAAAATATGGCCTCCCTCTACGCACTGCTGCAGTCGAGTCTCGGCTTCCTCGCCCAAGGCCAACTCAGCGGACGGGATTCCGGGGAGCAAGTCATCGTCGCCCCGTCACAAGAAAATGGGACTCAACAGACAGTCCCACAATACACGACTAGTATCAAAAACCCAGCCGCCGTCTGCCTCGCTCTCCCTGAGACCTTCACGTACCCGGACACCACGGTCAACTTCGCCACCCATTTCGTGGCGGGCAGTGACATTCCCCTCGATCGATCCACCCCAGACCTACAGGCCTGTGGCGAGACGCACGGCGATGTCCAGACCTCGCCCGTCGACCTCTGCCGCGTCTCCCTCTACGTCGCTACAAGCGAGCACTCTGGCATCACCATGGAGGTCTGGCTGCCGACCGCATCAATCTGGGAAGGCCGCTTCTTGAGCACCGGCAATAGCGGTCTAGACGGCTGCATTCAGTTCGCAAACGTTGCGTACGGGGTCGAGAGCGGGTTTGCCACCGTAGGCTCCAACAACGGCCACAATGGCACGAGCGGCGCCGCTTTCTATCAGAGTCCGGAAGTCCTGACTGACTTCTCATGGCGTGGCATCTACACCGAGACAGTGGTCGGCAGGGCGGTGGCCGAGGCGTTCTATGGGCGCGAGGTCGCTCGTAGCTACTACGCAGGCTGCTCGACCGGTGGTAGACAAGGGTTCCAGATGGCGCAGCAATTTCCCGATCTGTTTGACGGCATCATTGCCGGCGCTCCAGCGTTCGACCACAACAATCTCATGGCCTACAGTGCGCGCTTCTACCCCATCATCAGTTCCGAAGACACGCCCGCCTACATCGAGCCGGCCAAATGGGCGCTCATCCACGCAGATCTACTCGAGCAGTGCGACGGCCTGGATGGGGTCGAAGATGGCCTTCTCGAAGATCCGAACCTCTGCCACTACAAACCCATCGCTCTGCAATGCGCCTCCAACGCAACCGACACCAGCGAGTGCCTGACCGCCATCCAAGTTGCCACCGCCACGGAGCTCCTCTCCCCCTACTACGGCCTCAACGGTACGCTCATCTACCCGCGCCCCCAGCCCGGCGCTGAACTTGCCACCTCCGCGGTCTTCTTCAACGCCCGCCCCTTCCCCTTCAGCACTGACTGGTTCCGCTACGTCGTGCTCTCGGAGCCGGACTTCGATATGCTCGCTTATAACCGCTCTTACGCTGCGCTGGCCGCGGCGCAGAATCCGGCAAATATCGCGGCCTGGAGCGGTGACCTCTCCGCCTTCCGCGCGCGGGGGGGGCGGATCCTGCATTTCCACGGCATGCAAGACGGACTCATCTCGGGCACCAATAGTGATCGGTACTACGGGCATGTCGCGGCCACCATGGGACTCGCGCCGGCGGAGATCGATGAGTTTTACCGCTACTTTCGGGTCAGTGGGCTGGGGCACTGCGCAGGCGGTGATGGGGCGTGCCATATTGGGCAAGAACCCGGGGGATCGCAGGATTTGGAGCGGAATGTCCTGAAGCGGATTGTGGCTTGGGTTGAGGATGGGGACGGGTCGGCGCCGGAGACATTGACGGGGGTCGGGTACGAGAAGGAGGGAGAGGTGGTCATGGAGAGGCGGCATTGCCGGTGGCCACTGCGAAATCGGTGTGTGGATCCAGAGAGATCGAATGCAGCGGATGCTTGGAAATGTGTGGAGTGAGATGCTGTGGGATTTGAGAAGATTTTGAGCAAAGGCAAGTATTGCGTGCTGGCGCTATGTTCGAATCTTGCTGTGACCTGGATGTGTTCAGAGCTTTAAGGCCGCGCTCGAAGAGCTGCAAAAACTTCAGGTGCGATCGGTGCTGATGCAGCTCACCCTCAACGGCCTTCGACTTCGAAAGATGCAAGCTATAACAGTCATCAGCACTCCACCCATACCCGTTTGCAGCCCACCGCGAACTCAGCTTCTTTTGGAGTTCCCTCCAGCTCCCCCGCCCCCTGATTCTGCCTTGAACACCTTGCACAAAGATTCTGCCGCGCCATCAGCGCCGTCTCAGCTCTCAACCTCGAACTCGCGATCCAACTTACTGTTCTATGGGGTTCCCTCCAGCTCCCCGCGCTCACTCTCCTCCCTTCAGCACCTTTCGCGCGTCCTGCGAGGTCAGCGAAATCATGTCCGCGACAACAACCAGTCTCGGAGGTCCAATCTTCCCTCCACTCCCTCCTCTTCATCCCCAAGTTCTCCATAGGTATGTCAGCTCTTACGTAGGGAAAGAAAGGCACCAGAGTAGCCTTTTCCCCCTACCCAGCCCGTCAATCGCCAGGCTGTCGGTGTCAGCGATGTGAACGCCGGTGGGTTGAAGGTCGTTGTCGGAAGTTTCCCCGTCAATTTTGCGTCGTCGTCAACGGTCGTTCTAAAATTTTTCGGGTCGATCGTTCGAACGTCATCTGCCTCATTCGTTCTAATATCCCTCGCGTCGCTCGTTCAATGTCGCTGGCCTCGTTTGTTCTACTAGCCCTCGCGTCCTTCGTTTTTACTATTCCTCGATTGGTCGATCCCTTTCGGACTGTTCCGAATGACCTTGATCGAGTGTTCTGGCCCTATAAGCCGTATTCCTTGAGATGCCGTCCAGTGGTGGGATGACGAGTACCCCGAGTTCCACAACCCCTTTGAGACCAGGCACGAGAGATGACCGGGAGCGTCCAGTCTCGGAGCGGTGACGAAGGAGTTGTGTCATTTCCAGCTCTTTGGCCCAATGTACCCGATTATGTCCATCCAAGCTCATATTTTCACTTGTCCATGTCAACTAGGTGGTGTTGCCTCCGCGGTGCCCGGTTTCTGCGTCAGGCATCTACGTCCAGTCCAAGCGCGCGGTGCCCGCGTCCAGTGTCTGCGTCCAAATCTGCATCCAGTGTTTACGTCCGGGCCCTCCCAGGCAACGTCGAGCGCCAGGCGACACTTTGGCCGACAAACCATACATCGCAAACTCAAGATTCCAGCCAGCAGCGGCCAGCTGGAAATTGCAAGCCCCCGGCGCCAGGGGCTGCGTTGCTCTTGCTGTGACCTGCCTGCCCACTAAGGCGGGCAAATCAGATCGTGCCGATCCGCCGGTGGGTGAGTGTGCGTCAACGACTGTGCAGTTTGCGGTCAAAACGAAAGCGCCTGGTGGTGCCGACGCCGTTGTGTGGTCCGTCCAGATGAGACTAATCCGGTCCATGCTCCGAGAATGTCGAGATCTCTGGCAGTAGACGATTCTTGTACTTCGAGAGGTACAGTTGGATGTGCAGTCTGAAGAAGCGCGGAGCGCGGGTGGGATGTAGATGCGCGTAGCGGCAATGCAAGGTGGAGGAGGTGAAGGCCCGCTACCTATGAAAGGACTCAAGGACGAAGGCAGGGTGAAAAGCGGGTCAAGGTGCTCACCAATATTCATGCTGTTCGACGGCTTGATGTGCCCTCTCGGTCGAGCTCTTTCCTATCCTTCTCACTCACTCGGCCGGCGCCAGGGGTGGATGCGGTCTGCCTATCGAAATCGTCAGCCAGGCCGGCAAGGATGGTGAGAGAATCTGGACGCACCGCGCGTGTTATCCAAGTTGGGCTCGGTGGATGTTCAGGAAATGGAGAGTTAAGAGCGAGAGGGACAAGATGAACGAGTCTAATTCCAGGTCGACAACAAGAGTGCGTAACGATCGCAAAGCTCACATGGCGAAGGGTGCCAAGGCTTGGCATTGTGAAAATGAGGGAAGGAGCAGAAAATGTCAGGCGATCTGAGGCGCGCATGGCTGGATCGGTCAAGAAAACGACAAAAAAGCATGAACTGAGGAGAAAAAGAATCACTGTACTTCAGCTGTCAATTCGGTCCTATCTCGCTCAGGTCGGCATGCCGTGAGCTACGAATTTGACATCGAGGAGTGGCATCTTGTAAGGTCGCCAGGGGATAACCTCAACAGAGCGATGCGGATGTAAGAAACTGGTTTAATTATCAGTCGCCTGGAACGATAGAATCGGCATCTGCCAGTCCCAAACCCTCCAACTCGAGCGTTGTCAGGGGCTGGAATGTGCCTGAGGCGTAAGCCGCGACGCCATCTTCCCAGCAGTCTCCAGAACCCAAAAACCCAAACTCCGCGCTAGAATGAATCACTTGTGGCCGCGTTGAAGGCTGCTCTCATGTCGCAGCAACTGCCCTCATACCCATTCCACCAAACCCATTTCCGTCTTTCGAACCGCGCGACGCCTGCCTATCCCTCCCCACCATCCCGGACGTACGCATGAGGGATGGCGACGGGGGAGTTGACGCCGCGGGCTCTGGTCGACCCTGCTCGTCTTTGGCGGTGGTTTCGATTGCAGTAGAAAAGGATGCACCGGTCTCTGGAACCATTTTTTCGGCGGAAGAATCGGTTATCTGAGGTGTGGGCTCGGTCTCGGGCAAGAGAGACGCAGCCATGGCCTCTTCTTCAGCAGTTGCGTTTTCTGATTCTTTCGTGGCCGCCGCACTGGCGCCGGGCGCTTTTCCGTCCTCAGGTGGCTTCGCACCGTTCTCTTGGACCGATGTAGGCTCTGCGTCCAGACTGACCGCTGCGGTAGAGGTGGTGAGGCCCTCATCAACGGCCACGCAGGGCGGGGCATGTTCACGCTCGTAGAAAAGCATGAAAACACCACCCTGGGCAAGCACTTCCTGCTCCGAAACCGGAGAGACCTCTTCGTCGCTCATGCGCCACCACTGCATCTCGCCCCCCCGATAAGACGGTACCTCGTCGTCGACGCCAGAATCTTCTTCATCTTCTCTCTTCGAATCATTTTCCCCCGCCGGAGTATTACTTGCAACGTTCCCCAGGTTAGGGTGTTGCCGATAACAGATGTAATGCCCGTTCTCATGCCTCCCATAATGCGTCACCACAGCCTTGACACGATACCTGACCTGGTCTGCGGTAGCCTCTACGGGATTCTGTCTGCAGAGCATGCTCTCCGTCGCGCGGATTTGTCCAGCCCCATCGCTTCCTGCACCCTCGCTCAGCATCCAGTTCCTCAGATTCAACGATATCGGGTACCGCACGCTCGCGTAATTCTTCCGTTGCGAGCCAGTCATCTCGTCAAACACACTGCGGTTCACGTGCACAACCAAGCTCTGAGGTGGACGCCCGACGACAGCTTGGCGGGTCTTCGTGCTTGAGAGCCGACCCTTTTTTGAGATTTGACAGCGCTCATTGAGAGTCTCATCTGAGAAGTCATCTTCTTCGAGCGCCTGCTGCATGGCCTTCAGCCGCTTGAAAGCTTGGGCACGAATCTCCGGTGGCAGCGAAAGGGCCTTCGAGTCGACTGGGGGGGGGGCATCGTCTGCTTGGATTTCGGGAGCAGAAGGTAACATCTGCTTCAGTTGGCGTTCGGCATTGACGATGGTGCACTTCGAGCATTCGACGTCGCTGATCTCTTCGAGACCGGCGTATTCGTCCAAGCACTCTTCAAGGCTGTAGGCTTGGCGCGAGCCAAGTGGAACCGTGAGACAGTTGAAAGGAGTCATTGACAGTCCTTCTGAGTAGCCACAACGGGTGCAAGCGACTCTTTGCGCCAGTAGCCCGTCTAACGGATTCGTGCTGGGCGAGATTTTCTCTGGCTCCGCTGCATCGTCGGCCTTCTCTGCGGCGATGCTCTCAAGGCCCAGCTTGGTCGTTGAGCCGCCTGCTGATTTCGCGTGCTCTTTGTCCAGTTCGTCGACGATTTTTGAAAAGTATTCCTGCGCGTCCTGCTGCTGCCAACTACTCATGTTCTTTAACTTTGCAGGAGTCCACAATTGCTTTCCGTTGTTCGCTGTGTCGTTGAGCTTGTTCATAGTTTCCAGCAGGCTTTCGCCCGTGTCCCGACCTTGACCCTCCCATTTTTGCAGGAACTCTTTCAAGCATTCCAACGAAGCCAGACCTTGCAGTACGCTGTTCTGGTAGCAAGAGTTATCCCAGTTCCCAAGCCCCGGCGGCGCGTCCGTGGTAGGTTGTCGGGAGCGCACGCTTGCCCTCCGCATCAATCCATCTACGTGAACGTTTTGCATCAAAGTGTTCCCACCCACTCCCAACATCTTGCGCAGAGCTTCACTCTTTGCTGCTTGCGTTTGCGACAGCGTGCCGTTCGCCCTCAACTCTCGTCTGCGCTCGCGGTCTAGCAGTAATTGCTGTGGTAGGAGATAGACCAGCACATTCCAGATGAGTTCGCGGGGCGAGGAAATAGGGGCGTCGAAGTAGATGAGCAGTTGGTGAACTACGTAGATTACGACCACGCCAGAAGCAAGGGTGGTTCCCAAAGACGGTTGTTGATCAAGAATATCGAGGTGATTGCGCTGAAAACGGCTGTAGTCCATAGCTCGCGATTTGTTGATGGCTGAGGAGCGATTCCATCCGGGCGACGATTGAGGAAGAGATTTGTGCGCAAGTGTGTAAGGTAGGAGTCCGTGGATGGGCGCAAACGTCACCGCGTTTCCTGATTGAGTTCATATTCCCGGCCGTTGTCCTTACGTTCACCCGGTACCGGGGCCACGGAGCCGACGGGAGGAACCGACTGACTCAGCGTCTGGTCGAAATCTTGGCTTTTGGATTCGAACTGCGCATGTGAAAGTACCTGGATTCGATGACTTCTTCTTTCTGCCACCGCACAGAATGGCTAAAACAGTCAGCACCAAGAAACGAGGTGCGCATGCACAGGCTCTTGATTTGCGGCTGTCGAGACTAACATTTTTCGCACAGAGCACTCAATACACTCGCGAGCGGCTAAACGCGGCGCCTCGCCTCCACCTAAGGAGCTCGTTGCGAAAACCAAAACGCCGCCAGAAGAGACCGCATACAGGCCGTGGATACACAGCGCCCAAGATGCTGCAGTCAGCAAGAAGAAAAACAAGAGACCTCTTTCTCATGGCCAGCTGAAGCGAAAACGGAAGGGCATCGAACAGGCCGATCGCAATCAGGACAAGCTCGAAAAGAAGGTCGCGGACAGCAAGAAAAGAGGCAAGCGTATACAAGCAAGGGCGGTAGAATGGGAGGAGCTCAACGAAAGGGTGAACGGCCGCAAGGCTATAGAGGGCAAAACGGTTGCGGCAGAGATAGCGAGGATGCGCGAGCTTGAGAAGGAGGCCGAGGAAGATGGATCGAACTTGGCGGATGGAGTCAAGATGTTGAATGTGGAGCAAGTTCCGCCAGTGCCTGGGACCAAAGCTGATGCCTTGAGCATGCTCGGGGGCGAGGCGGAGCCTGACGCAAAGAACCCCTTCTCTGCGCCCGCTCTTGACGACACGAGCAAGGGGATGAAGCGAGTCGAGGGCCTTGAGACTGATGGCATTGATGATATTGCATGATGGATGATTAAACCGCGTTTGATCGACTTCGCAGCAGAGCGCAATATCAGGATTTGAGGTCTGAGGGTTGAAGTGGCTCCGGCGGAAGGGATTGCCCTGGCTAAAAGCCCACAAGGCCTTTTTGGTGCCTGCTCGATCACAGCGACTCTGCCCAAACTTTGGAGCGATCTTGTAACCAGAGAGAGGCCATCCACGCTGCGGGTTGAAGCTCAACTCATCCTGTCTGCGAACCTAGCCGGCACGCGACGAATGGGGCTTCAGCTTAGCGACAGTAGCAACCTCTGGAGCAGTCGTTGCGTAGTGAGATTTTGAGCCATGACTCAAAGACGGTACGCGCGTGCCACGGATCGCTCCGCTTGCCAGGCTCTCAAGCCTGATACGTGAAATTGGCCCGGGTCCAGCGCAGGCCATTCTTACCCAAAACTGTGCCCTTGAACCGCCTGTCTGAGGCTCAGGTGCTGTTTCGACCTGCTTAGATCTTTTAAGACTTTGGAGCTGATTGCGATTGGATCAATCATGGCGGGACGCCTCTGAACCATCAGATCTAGCTTCAGGATAATAGTAGACGAAGTGCAACGCTCACTGTTTTTCGCTAACATGCGCATACTTTGGCAAAGGCGTGTTGCGAAATTATCCCTCGAACCAGAATCGGTGCCTGCTTCTTATTATTGCGTGATCGAGCTATTGCGTGATGCAGGGATCGTGTCTTCGACCCAGCCTACCCTAACCTCATGATTGCGAAGGCTGAGATGGCTCTTTCTCGAACTTTCTCTCCGGTGATGTTTTCGTCTTCAGTCCTAGTATGACTCTGTTCTTTCGAGACGTAAGACCACGTTCACAAGGCAGTTGACTCTCAATGGCGTGAGGTCACCCTACGAAGATACTGAAACTGTTGCAACCAACACCTCTAATACCTCCTGCATCAAGGAGATCTATCTTGAGTACTCGGCTCGATTCGCGTCCTCTCTCTCATCCTCGCTTCCTTCTCCTTACCAGCCTCAACCCACTTCCTAAAAATCACAATCAATATGCTCCCAAACGCCAACTGTAGCCCCTGATAGATCACTATCGGAATCTGAATCTTGCTCTCCACTTCCAACTCTAGCCCCTCAAACACCGTGCGTGTAAGAGGCACTGCCATCGCAATTCCCTTAGCCGGGACGCAGTAACAGATCGCCACCACGTCCTCTCGCGGCAACCAGACCAGGCTCGTGAAGAACGCCACCGCGAAGAAGACCACCCAGAGCAGGATCGAGATGAAGACGATGAAGATTTTGTTCGACGCCGGGACGGTGTCGAAGGCGCGCGACGCGAATGCTTGGTCGTACGTCGACCACAGAACCGTTAGGAGGCAGATGGAGCCGATTTTGGACAGCTTCCAGTCTACGAAGAGCTTATTGCACGGTCCGGGGCAGAGGAAGCGGAAGATCTGTCCGGCGACGAGCGGGAGGTAGATTGACAGGCCCAGTTGTTTCAGCACTCGGCGGTAGATTGAGGAGAAGTTGCCGCTCGTTTGGGGTAAGATGTCGTCGTACCATGCCCCGTTGCTGCTATACATCACCACCAGCGCGGGCGTGATGAATACGCCAATGAAGTTCCCAACAGTGGTCTGCACGACCGTGAGCGCAGTGTTCCCATGCGCTTGCCTCGTCATGACAACATTGCTGCTAATCGTCGTCGCCACAGTACCAAAGAATACCAGTCCCACCAGCAGCGCCGGGTCCATGAAACGACTAGTAGCCGTCGCCCTCACGACCGCGAACGTCAGCGCAGACGTGAGCAGAAAACATTGCCCCTGAACGAAGAGATGCAGTTTCCAGCGCGAGTAGTTCTGTAGCAGGGTGCGAGTGTCCAGGGTACAGCCCGTGACGAAGAAGATGATGCTGACGCAGGTGTAGGATATCACCGTGTTCTTGACGGGTTGTTGATCGAGAGCGACCTGGACCTGGCTGGCGATGGCGATGAGGACGCCGAGGGCGAGGAGGAACCATTGCTCTTTGAGGAGGCTGCGAGCCTCTTGGAGCCAGGAGAAGTTAGGATCTTTGGTCGTTTCAGGCGAGTCGGTGGCGACAGTGTCACTTCCATCTTTGGGCCTGCTTGCTTCGGCCAGAAAAGCATTTGGTGGCGAATTTGATGCTGGACTGGCCTTTTCGTCTTTTGATACCTTGTTGTCATGGCCATTTGATCTTCCTAGGCTCGGAATTGGCGAGGCAGCCAGAGATTCTGGCATGATTCGATAGCTCGCAGTTTCGAAGAACCATAATGTGCGGTCAGAAAACGACGCTTAGAGGGAATGCTCGAGGGTATAAATACGAAAGTGTGACTGGCACCTTATTGCCGGTCCTGTTGGATACAAGACGCGGACCTGGACGCCCCAAGGTACGCCAAGTGCAAGGTACACCACCTCATGCCCGAAGTCGGACATGAGGAACGCCACGGCATTGAGCTTAAAGTGGGCTTCTTGACTGGAATCAATTTGCATGTATGCCAAAAACATTGGGTTCGATTTGCTCAGCATTCTCTCACGGGAGGGTTTTGCATGGCCAGAGACTGTAATCAGAGTCTGGCTTTCTTTGCTCCCGGAAACAACCATCACGAGTTCGAATGCACCTCACGGCTTACACGCCGCTTACGCCCAGCGGACATGTTGAAAAGAGAAGCGCTCATGAATTCCTGGGTATCTCGTCTAAACAGAAGCTCGTCTGAGAGCATGTCAACGCCAAATTACATTGTCCATAGATTACTCCGCACTCAGTCATGCAATCCATCTCCTCCAAAGTAGAAACAAAATCGCTGCCAAAATGCCAAAGATTGCCTTGTCGATCCACTGCGGGATAGCCGTGTCCTCTTGAACAGGCGTGGGACCCTGTTGTCGGTATCGTTGTCGCGGCTCGGCCAAGTGTGGGGAGGAACTTCTGGGCTGATTTGACAGCCCTGTTGCTGGTGCCGGCGATGGTAGGGGCGGCGAACTTCTCGTAGGCGTCGGTGCAGGCAATCGATCTGCCGTCGCGTCAGGCGCGACAACCGTGTCCTTCGTTGGGGGCTGGGACGCACTCGCGGCTCCCGCAATCCCCTTATCCCCCTCCTTGCCCTCCTCTTTCTTAATACTCAGCCGCAGCTCCTCTGGCACAGCCTCCTCCTCCTGCTTCCCGTGCGCTCCCGCCTCCTTCACCTTAGCTTCCTGCTCCCGCATCGTCTCCTCATTCAGGCTCCCACACGTCCCGCACCTCCAGCTCCGACTCTCCCGAGCCAGCCGCTTCCGCACCGCCTCGCTGGCCTCCAAACCCCCCAGCTGCCCGCGCGCACTCTCGTCCATAAAAGAGCGAATAGCAACCAGCGCAGTGCGTATCCCCCACGCGGGCTGCCAGCTCTCCTCATGATGTCCACTGATACTCAAACAAATCTCACGATTAACCTCAAAGCGCCCGGTAGGCGTGAGGAAGCGGAACGACGGCGGCTTCAGCGGGTAGCTGCGGGGCAGGACGATGCGGCCGTGGTAGATGCCGTCGGCGAAGGGGGAGGGCGCCGGAGGGCCGCGGAGAGTGAAGTGCCATTCGAAGAGGTCGGTCTCGAGGGGGCTGGCGGTGTAGTCGGGCGAGGTCTGCGTCGCGAGTTCTTGCGCTTCGCGGAGGAGGCGTTTGGTGGTGGGGTTTTTGGCGGACATGGCGGGTGTGTTTGGGCAGCAAACGGTGATGCAGTCGTTCTTATTATTTGGACATGCGGTAGACTCTCCGCGATGTAAATGTGTGTGGAGGTTCCGCGAATAGTGGTAGAGCATTGAATGCGGGCGTTGGTCTGATGGAGAAGCAAGCTGGCCCTTTTAACATCCATGCTTGTCCGAGGCCGAGAGTCCGGAGCCGATAACGGGTGATCCACGCTATCGGTCAACCTCCAGCTCCTGAACGGGCAGTTGAATTGACCTCTTTGAAAGCCGGAATACCAACAACTGGAGCTGCGTGTTTTCTTGCGGTGCACCTTGCTGACCTGAAACTACTTCCTGCGATGTCTTGCTCTTCAAGTGTCATTGCCAAGCATCTCAAACACCTTCTCTCGGGAACCGACAATCGTTTAGCTCATCTCTCGCGTGTTTTCGACCATCCTCAGGGTTTGCGGTCAATCTTGACGACTGTCTTGTTCACATGCACACTTCTGCACTCGCAATTCACCCGTCTCTTGGAAAGACAGTACTCTGAACTCGCAGATAAAGTTACCAAGGCTGCCTCAACAACAAGCATCGAGCTTTCAAACGACCCATCTCTACTATTTGGCCTCGCGCGGCCTACGACCTACCTTTCCCAAACTTGCGCCGGGTTGAAGGCAACAACAGCGCTGCTAGAGGACTTCTGGATGTTTTCGCATTTGTGGGGCCTCCTCAACATTTACAACTGGGGACGACAGCTCTGGACGAAGCCTCCGCGTGACCCTATCATTAAGACTTTGACCTGGGGACAGGTATGGGCCATTGCTGCTTTCCAAGCGCTGGAGAACGTCGGGTACTTGGCTGGCAAGGGAGTGTTGAGGGGCGAGCGATTGGAGAGAGCATGGCCGAGGATACTCGCTATCAGCTCGCGGTTTTGGATGGCTCAAGTGGTGTTGGAAGGGTTGCGATTGGCGAGGGTTAGGCAATTAGGGTGGAAGGAGGAGTTGGGTGCTGAGAAGACCATGCACGTGGACGGGCAGGAGGCGGTTGAGATGCAGAGCGAGGAACTGAAGGGGAAGTGGCGTAGGGAGGTTGCAGCGAATGCTGGATGGTTGCCGCTTGCGCTGCATTGGAGTCATGAGGACGTGGAAAAGAGTCCTGTGCCCGAGGTCTGGAGGGGAGTTTGTGGACTTGTGGCGAGTTTGATCGGATTGCAGGATGTTTGGAGGGAGACAGCTTCGGAGCCTTGATCATTGGGGGAGTCGCAAATCGACGGCGCAAGACGATCTGATGACTTTTATTCCTTTTTGCTGCGAGTGTTCGAAACCCTTCTCAACTGGCATAGGCCCGATCCGCGAGAGCACGCCAGAAACAACGCTGTGAACAGACTGTGCAGAGGCTGTCGCACCGTGTTCGTTGTCATTGAGGAATTCCTGCGGAGAGTGATCCGACAAGGTAGGCCTAGATCTGAAATGTTTCCATGCCTTGTTGCATCAGACTTTGTCCGCGAGCAGAAGACGGGAACATTTGCGAGATGCAAGAGGACATCGGCGAGCATCATTGCCCTGCGCGAGATCTCACAGTGACGTCCCTAGGGTCAGCCGCCAAGAGCAACAGCTTCCGCCACTCACAGCTCGAGCAGCTGTTCCCGATTTCCTCCCTTCCCAGGACCGAACTTCCCGAACCACCTCTGCTCCACACTCGCACCACGATACCCATTGGCTTCTGCAATCATGGCATTCACACGCGCCAGGGCCTTGCGCTCTCTCCAGACCTCTCTCCGACACAGCGGCCAGCGCGCCTCGACCAAGGGGCCCTCTAGGGCGCAGCAGCTGGTGCAGAAGCGCTACTCGAGCGGCGGTGGTGGACACGGGGAGCACCAGAGCAGCTCGGACGTGCCATGGTGAGAAGTTGCGCTGGGCACGCGCTGGTCGCGTCGCTTGCGGACAAGGACCCAGGACTAATGCGCTGCAGGGCCATCGGAGCTGTCGTCTTCACGATCCCTGCCACCTGGTACCTGCTGCCCGACTCTTCCTCACACGGAGGCTCCCACCACGACGGACACGGTGAGCACGAGGAGCATGCCGAGGAGGAGGATGTGAAGGAAGAAGAAGCGCCGCAAGAGGAGGAGCCCCCCCAGGAAGAAGCCCCGAGGCAGGAGGCCCCGAAAGAGGAGGCCCCGAAGGAGGAAACCCCGGCTGCTCCTCAAGAGGAGTCCAAGGAGGAAGCCCCTGCTCAAGAGGAGTCGAATGAGGAGGCTCCGGCCGCGGAGGAGCCCAAGCAGCAATCCCAGTCGGAGCCGATGTCTACGGGCCCCGCAACCAGAGGTACCCGCGCAGCGGCAATTGAGTTGCTGTAGATATCGTAGCTAATCCACTTACCAGATTCGAAGCCCGTGGGTAAGGGCATGGTCTCCAACGAGAGCGCAGGTGCATCCGAGACTCGCAAGACCGAGCCCGACAGCAAAGGTGCCTTGAAGAGGCGGGTCGACTCGGGGCTGCAAAAGGACCTCGGCGCCGGTGCTCAGGAAGCCGAGAACAGCCAAGGTGGAGTTAATGACAGCGTATGTTGGACTTATCACGCGCACAGCCTTTTAACCTGCGCGTCACGACTGTGCGGGTAGAACTGCCCACTGACGAACGCCACAGGCCGCAACCGCGAAACCCCCCAAGAAGGGCAGCCAAGGCGACATCAGCGGTAAGCAATTCGGCCTCTCGACCACGGCCACACGCCACTCGACGCAAATCGACCAGGACCCGGAGAAGTCGAAGAAGGGCGAGGGTACCCCGGAGACGGCCAAGTCCATGGGCACGGTCGACCCCGCCAGACCCCAGAAGTAGTTGCGCCTGGTCGGAAGGGAAGACTGCTTGAGAGGCAAGCCATTGGGCGCTTTGTAAACATGTAACCCTACATCAATAAAATGGCAATGGGTGTTTGGCACTCAAAAGTCCCTGGAAGTCGCTTTTTGTCCATAGTTGGTCGGATCTGCTCAAAGATGTCCAGTTCGATCCTCATCCCTTGATCCCTACGAACGGGGTTCATGCACAATAACATGACAGTACTGTGCGCCTGCCGTCCACCCCACCGCCCTCGAGTGTCTCCTGCAGAGGCATCTGCTCAAGGAAGTGGGTGCCTGAGGCGCTCGAGTGCCCCACACATTCGCCCCTGCCGGCAAACCTGCCGGACTCTGTCTTCGCGGGGTTCCTGCATCGAAGCTCTCACCTTCAACTTTTTTCGAGCTCCGAAGCGCTCACATCAACCCCCCTCCCACTTCGACACAACCATGCCTCCACGCCCTCCGCCCCGCCGACCGCCGGGTCGCCCGGCTCCGCCCAAGCCATCGACCGATCCGAGCACCACGCCCGCCAGCGACACGCCCGCAGCATCCTTCCAACCCCCCGCGCAAGAGGAAGGAGACATTAAGCCCACCATCGACCCGACGACGGGCGAAGCCTCCTCCGTCCCCTCGTCCGCCGCGCAGACACCCGCCCCCTCCGCCTCCGCCACGCCGGCTCCCTCCGGTGCCAGCACACCCGCTGCTGCTGCCACTTCCTCGACTTCCCGACCGGGTTCCTCAACCAACACGCGCGGGAAGAAGCCGCTGCTGTCGCAGCCCAAATTCCCCGGGCGCCGGTCGGCGGCGAAGCGTGATGAGTTGTTGAAAGCGGAGGAGGAGAAGCGGCGGGCGGAGCGGGAGGAGAAGGAGAGAGCGGAGAAGAGGGCACGGAAGGAGGCGAGGAG
>JAWXCT010000163.1:308163-325326 GCA_034509035.1 Saxispiralis lemnorum
TTTTTTTTTTTTTTTTTTTTCGCGCGGCGGTGTTGTGTCTCCTGGGCTCGGCGGTCGGGGTGGACGATGGGGGGAGCTCAGGCCTGGTCCAGCCCGTCGGCGGCGGACTTTTTCACCTCCTCAACCCCCGCGAGCCAAGGATTGGCCCTGATCGTTCGCGGAAGTGCCGCGGTCGCGACGTGGCGCTGGGAGGTTCTTTCGCGTGCTGAGGCGCCGTGGGCTTTGTTGGTGAGCGGGCTTCTTTGTCGTGCCTCGGGGTGTACCTCTGGTACTGGGGATGCGCTCGGTCGACGGGGGATCTGACGGATGCTGTCAAAAAGGAATGTGCTTGTTGACTCCCTGCTGGCGTGGTAAAAGGAGTGGACGTTTTCAGGGGGGGCGAGAGGGGAGGAAGAAGAGAAAGGGTGTGCTGCGGCGCGGCAAGTGAAGGATGGCGTTTTGGGGGGCTCATGGTTGTGGATTCACATGCGGGAGGGTGAGTCGGGGGATGATGGGCGACAGGCGGGTGGGTGTGTTTAGTTGTGATGGTTGGTTTTGGGCGGGGGGGTCAGGTGAGGGTTTGATGTGCTTTGGAGGGTGTGCACGTGTGCACGTGATGTGCACGTGAAGGGGGGAGATGGCTTCCTTCCGTTTTCGGATGCCGGCACTTGGTTGATGTACCTTCGTGATGGCACATGGCCACGCAACGAGTCGTCGTATTATTGGTAAATCAGATTAGATATGTATGCTGAACAATGTAAGCACTCAGAGCAAAAGCGTTTTTGGTCGCAGCGAGTTCCCACTCGCACACATCCAAATTCACCAGCTTTATGAACGACTCGCCCTACCCTCACGTTGTCTCACTTTCCACTCGCCAGGACATCTGCTTCTTGATAATCATCTGCTCGCTGTCATTGCTTTCCAGTGATGTGGTCTCCACGCCGGTCCGCCGCACCGTCCCCGCCGAGCCCTCCGGTTTCAAGGCCGTGCCCGCCGCAGCCGCCGCGGAATTCCCATAATGAGTGGTTCCACTCCCTTTAACACCCGGGCCCGTGCTTCTTAACGTGGTCTTCAGATCACTGAGCTCATACGCAGCCCGCGATGGGTTGTGCGATGTATCACCTCGGCCTGACCCGATGGCGTAGTTGCGTAGCTCGCCTGGGTTGAGCGCGCCATAGTTGGTGTTGAGATTGTTGATGACAGGCCGTAAGACGGGAATCGTGGCGCTGATGAGGCTGTAGTGCAGCTCCACTTGGGTCCAGACGAGAAAGCTGTCTTCGCGCAGGGTCGGATCGAGAGTGTAGCCAACGCTGTCGAAATTTGCCAGGCGGAGAGCGATAGGGATTATGATACTGTGGGACTTGAACGTCAGAGTCATGCTAATGATATGGCGCACAGGAGTTGTCAAGCGATTTGGAAGGCGTACAAAAGGCGGAACGCGAACGCTGAGACGACCATCCACTTTTTCGCACGGGAGAATTGCACGCTCCAGACAAGGTAGATTGCGAGACCAACGATGCCGAGCTCTATCGCGATGCTGAATGCGCTGATGGCTTGCCAGCGAGATGCCTGATGAGAATGTTCTCGATCAGCCGTGGCATGCGGGAAGCTTTTGATGGGTGACGTACCACTCCTGGACATTCTTGGTCGACCAACAGCCACGGTCGCGAAGGATCGCATTGCAACGACAACGCAAGGAACGATGCGATTGTCCAGATCCCGATCGTCGCCACGACCCCGTAAAACACCTTTCGCTGAAAAGGGGTGGCCGTCAAGGCCGCCAGAAAGAGAATTACGCTCGTTTTGGTGCCCCCAACCGCGAGGATAAAAAGGAGGTTGCTGCCATAGTACATCTGCAATGGTCAGTCCTTGAAAAACTTGGCTGAAGGAGGCGATCGAACCATTACTGACCTGCTGAACACTGTCATGTAAAGCTGGCGAGATAAGAAGTAGAGACTTTCCAAGCCCCTTGGAGCAGGCTCCGAGGACCACGATCGACTGAACGACGCCGAAAAGCTGTGAAATCGTCAACACAAGGCCAACGTCGAGCTTTGGCTCAGACAAAGTTCTCACGGTCGACACAGCCAGCACCAAATCATCACTTCCAATTCTTCCGCGACCTGTGGTCCATCGCATGAAAGCTCTCATGCAGGCAAAGAGAATTGAATAAACCATCCCTAAAGCCGCCGCAATGAGTATCCATGCAGTGTGATCATTCTCAGAGACCGTCGCGAACGGTTCGTGGAACCCAGCGGGCGTGCGGCCATCTGCTACAGACATGCTCGGTCTCTGGATATTCAAAACACAAACAGCGTGAGCAATCGTTGACTTGAAGGGAAGTAATAGTTTTGTGACGTTCGCTGAGCCTTTCTACGCCCCTTCCGGAGGCGAGTCCCGATAGAGCATGGCAGGGTGTATACGCCGATACAACAGGCCATTGCAAGTGGGAGTGGTACTCCCGCTTGTTCAGTTGCACAATCGAAACTCGAGTGTTACTTCCGAATCCACTGAGACGTCTTGTCCGCATGCCGGGTGGCACTCGGATTCCGCATGTGAAAGCAGTTTAATAGACGAGCTGAAACGCATTGTGACTGCGAGCAACTCCAAGCGAGCGTTGATGGCGTTCAAGCGTTGAGATTGAGCCAAGGAAGGTCGTGGTCCCGAGACAAGTAGGGTGACACTGTTGTGCTACTCGTGTGCCGTTTTGAACTCAACGGGGAGCTTTACAGCAATGCCAAATGCAGCCAGAAGCCGGTGTGAAGTGCAAATGACTGAATTAGCAAAAGAGCCGACGTCGATCATGTTGCGAGGCATCGCGTGGAAACTCCGACGGATTTGTGATTGTGGCGCATGCGGCACAGATGGATCCCGTCGACTCAAGAAGGAGGCATTTACCTCGGTCGGAAAACACGTGCATGCCTTCCAGCTAACACAGTTCGACATTTTGACGGTAGCGAGAAGACCAGGTGCAGGAAAGCGCGATGTATTGTGGAGCGCTCTCTCCATCATGGTACGAGAGCCGCCTGCCCTCGGCGATGAGAGGCGCGACGTAAGTCGTCATAACGGACCTGTTGCCTTGACGAGGTATGCTGTGCCTCTTAGATGCTTGTGAGTCTCACGCGAAGCTGGCGGGCACTACGGTCGGCTTGGCAGAGCTGGCATACGGATTTTGTTGTCCTGATATTAGCTGTGAGTCGAGCCCAGCTCAATCCAAGGCGAGGGAGTGCCAACGAAGAACTGCGGATCAAGGCCGATCGAGCGGCGAAATAGAGGAAATGGGAGTTTACACTCCAACTCGCATGGTCTTTCACCCGAAACCGATCGGCCCAGCCTGCAAGCTGCAAACGAAATGCTCGGGGAGCAGTTGCCGCGCGCTTAAGCGAGTTAAGGATCTCGCTTGGATCAAATCCCGGACGCCGTCGCTTCCACCTCTCGAAAGCAATGCTTGGCTTGCACCACACCTCTGGAATCTCTCGAAACATGCAGCAGGTGATATGGCTTGCATACCCGAGGTCGCAGGCGACCTCGTGGCGCATGGCTTTATTAGCTGCCGACGTGGGGGCTGCCCTGCTGTTGAGAAGGACAGCGCCGCCCCCGTGCGTCTGCTTTGACGGGGTTGCTGCAAGGGCCCCTCTTCGCCATTCGGTTGATGTTTTTTGAACTCGTCCTTGCTCTCGACAACAGGCTTTTGTACACCAGTGAAGAACCCGACCAGCCGCGATGGATATCACCAAACACCAAGAGCCGGCCGTGTCCGAGCCATTCGAGTACGATCAAGACATCAAGGGCTATGAGGTGGATCAGCATGTCCCCATCAAGTACAGAGGGACGACCGCCGACCAGAGGGAGATGGCCCAACTCGGGAAGAAACAAGTGCTCCGGGTATGTGATCCATAGCAAGATGTGATGTGGTAGAGGCTGACGAAAATTCCAGCGAAACTTCAAGTTCATCACCATGCTGGGCTTTGCAAGCACAGTGATGGCCAGCTGGGAAGTTCTGCTCTCCCTCTTCAAGATGATTCTCGTCGATGGAGGCATGCCGAACCTCTTCTGGGGATTTATCATCAACGCCAGCTGCATGCTCTTCGTCTACGCGTCGCTGGCGGAGCTCAGCTCCATGTCTCCAACCGCAGGCGGTCAATACCACTGGGTTTCCGAATTTGCGCCCCCAAGGATCCAAAAGCTCTTGTCATATCTCACTGGGTGGTTGACTGCGATCGGCTGGCAGGTCTACCTCGCTGGTGTCTGCTTCATGGTGGGCGGCATCATCCAAGGCCTTGTAGTCCTGAACAACGACAATTATGTGCCGCAGCCATGGCACCACACCTTGTTCACAATCGCCGTGATCACGTCTTCAATCGTCTTCAATACCTTCCTTGCTGTCAAACTACCGCTTATCGAAGGGATGATCTTGGTGCTCCACTGGTGCGGCATCTTCGCCATTATCATCCCGCTCTGGGTCATGGCTCCCCGGACGCCGGTAAATGAGGCATTGTTCAACTACCAGAACAACGGAGGCTGGCCGACGGTTGGGCTGTCGGCGGTAATCGGGATGGTGACACCTCTCAACGTGCTGATCGGATATGACTGCTCAGTACACATGTGTAAGTCATGACCACGACGTTCGCATTCTGTACGATTCGCTGATGTAGTACCGCGACAGCTGAAGAGATCGAAGATGCCTCGATCACGTTGCCCAAAGCCATCATGTGGTCTGTCGCGCCCAACGCCTGTTTGGGCATCCTCCTTATCACCACTCTTTGCTTCACAGCCGGCGACATCGAAGCCATCCAACAGACGCCCACGGGCGAGCCCTTCATCCAAATTTTCTACAACGCAACCGGAAGCAGAGCCGGCGCCTCCGCCATGACCGCCATCGTCATCGTGCTGCTGTGCTCCTGTTGTTTCAGCGAGGTGGCCACTTCGAGCCGGCAGCTGTGGTCCTTCGCACGCGACCGCGGCTTCCCCGCTTCGCCGTACTTGTCTAAGGTGAGGTTCGACGAGCTGCCAGAACGCTTGGCATCGACTGATCCCAAACGCAGGTGCAGGAGAAGTGGAATATTCCACTTCGGGCTGTAATTGTCTCCTTTTTCGTCGTCTCGCTGCTCGCATGCATCAACATCGGCTCCACTACCGCCCTGCGCAGCATCAGCTCTCTAGGCGCTGTCGCCATCCTTTCCTCATACATCGTGACCATCGGCTGCCTGGTCTGGCGACGGCTGTTCGGCGCTCCGCTGCCGCCACGTCGCTGGTCCTTGGGAAAATATGGTCTGGCGATCAACATCATCGGGCTTTGCTTCGTGTGTTCGATGTGGTTTTTCGCATTTTGGCCGCTGGCAACTCCTGTGGTGGCCATGTCCATGAACTGGTCAAGCGTTATTTTCTCCGGTGTGCTGGCTATTGCGATGGTGTACTATGTCTTCAAGGGAAGGCATGAGTATGCTGGCCCTGTTGCACTTGTCAAGCGCGAGGAGTGAATTTTGTGGGTAGAACTGCGCTAGTATGCTTTGCGGTTTGCTGAAGCAGACGGTGCGGATTCGTTCAGGCGGATGCTAGAGCTGTGCACCAGATACAGACCGAGCTCGAGAGAGGTCATCGGATCTTGCAGAGGGCCTTCCGGGAGCGATCCTTGTTGATATAGCCGTGAAGTTTCGAGGGACCCAGATTAGTTTTTCTCCCCAATCAAAAGTGGACACTTTGAGTCATCTTTCTCTTTCCATCCCAAGAGCGAGTGGATTGCTGTTAGCTCTGGTGTATTTTCTGGGACTGCCACAACTGCAGCAAGACCGCATTCCGGACGTGCAGTCCAGTAGAGTCGACCACTTCGATGGTCGGCTGTCGCGGGCGATGTCATCGAAAACTTCGTGCGGAGTATTCACGACGTAGGTTTTCATGTCGTAGTTCGAAGCAGTACCATTTGCCTTCTTCCTGAAGAAGTCTTACGGCTCTGCCGAGCCATAATTGGCTCTCGCGAGATTGATTGTTGGCCGTGGTCTTCCCGCACTCACATCAATCACCCCGCAACTCCAGCAACCTCACCCGTCATGCCCTGCTCCACGCCCTGAACGCCCTCCAGCCCCTCAATGCCCTTCTCATGCAGTGCGTCCACATCCAGCTCCTCCATAACTTGCACCACGACCATCAAGCTCTCGAAGAACCCGTTGACCGCCACGCGCAGCATCCGCGATGTCGTGGCCTTGTAGTGGACTTGCAAGACGCGCTTCTCGGGCTCTGAGCCAGACGTCTGCGGTGTGGGTCCGTTGTCTACGTTCGTCGGCGCAGCTTGGACGGGCTCGATGGTGGCTGCGTTGACGACGAGGGAGGCTTTGAAGGGGTCGTGATGGAGGGTCGTGGTGCTGTCGGGAGGCGTGGAGACGAGCGTGAGATTTCGTTTGACCAGTGCGGAGAGTTCTGCGTCGACGGAGAGGGTGCGCTGGGCTGCGGCTGCGAGTCGCTCGGACGGGAAAGGGATGTGGATTGTGCTGCGGAAGGGTATCAGTCGGGCTTGGTTTTTTTGTGGGATTACGGGGCGGGCTACAGCGAGTGCGGAAAGTCGTTGTCGGTGAGAGGACCCGCCATTGTTGTAATAGCAAGGTGAGGTCAAGAGGAAGGTTACGAAAGGTATCGCTTGTGACTGATCTCCCAAAATCTTGGCCTGCTTAGAACTTTTAAGGAAGCATTACGTGGGATGGAGCCACGTGACATGTGACAGGTCTGATCAATCTTCGGATAGATCCGCCTCCACGATGTGGCTCATCAATGACGGTACTTTTTGTGGGGCTATAGCATTTAGAGATCACTGCCCGAGGTCACGGGCCGGTCACGCTAGATTGCTTTCCTACTCCTGTTGCGTCCATAGCTTGGTCGTCTTAACCTGCAATCACTTCTAGAACACGTCCAGTATCTGACGGAGATCCACCCAACTAGCGCTGGCTCCACCACGTCTACTCAATATGGCCTCATCCCCCTCCGAGTTCTTGACGTTTTACCGTCGCATCAACAAGGCTCTTTCTCTTCGCCAACCAACTCGATGCCTTGCCGGACCCTCTGTCTCAAGACAATTCACCAGCTCGCTCGCCAGCCGAAAAGAGGGCAAAGACATTGGGCCCGGAAAGGAACACACGCTGGATAAAGCACCCAAGGACGCCCACACGAACATCCAGAGTCAACAATCCAAGTCGGGAAGGGAGTAAGTTGAAATAAAAACAGAAGATGGATTGGGCAAGATCGCTGACGATGGGATGCAGCTCGCGCGCAACGGATACGGGTGGCCAAGCGACAACGGAGAAGGACACGCGAAACAGCAAGCAGAAGGCGAAGGACGAGTTCCCCGAGGCGCCCGATGTTGCGATTGGGATGCAAGATGAGAGGGGTGGGAAAGGATGGGATCGGTCGTGATGCTTCTTCGACCACGGCACGAAGCAAACGGGTGTACTCGTACACCATTGTCAGACAGCCGCCGCTCATGTCCTGCTGTTGGAGCAAAGCGAGAGATGCGAACTGAGGTCACGTTGAGGATCAACCCTGTCAAACTACTTACACTGTATGAAGCTAAAACAAAGCGTTGAGTACAAGAGATCATCACAAGTAACAGAAGTTGACCGGACAGCAATTAAGACATCTCAGCTCTCGCCGTTATTCGGACTGCCGCAATCAACCTAGAGTGCCAGCGCAAGCCACGCCGGCGCCTTCGAAGCTGCCACCATTGCTTGTTCAGCTGCACGCTTGTGCGCAAGTCATCACATGCATAGCAAGAATTACGTCGCGCAGCATTGCGTCTCGACTGGTGCAAATGTATGGTACGCTAAGGGACGTCTGCATATCCATGCACATGCCTGACTAGCAAGGCACATCGCATATGCTGTGCCACCTATCTTCATCACCACTTCAACCATCTTTCTGGCACTACGAGACCTGGAGAGATTGAAAGCTTGGCGAGTAACCCTTCGAACGCGGCGTGCGATGTGGTGGATGGTGCTCTTGAATTAGCTAGTCCTTCTCCAATATTCCGAAAAAGCGCCAGACATTGAGCAACTGATACCACAATACGGTTTCATTGTGAAATCCACTTCAGCTACGATCATCTCTCAAGACGGCGGGCTCCCCAACCACCTCTTAAACCACCTAACCGCCTGCCCCTCTGCCTTCTTCCCCTGTTCCGCCTCTAGCTTCTCATCCTCATCAGCGCGCACAGCGAAGCCATGATGCGCCCCGTCATAGCACACAAGTTCGTGCTCGATCCCTTCCCCAGCCATCGTCTCTGTCTTCGCTTTCAGCACAGTCTCAGTCTTCTTGCGCTGGTCCTCGTTCATCATGAAATCGTGCTCCGGCGCCGCCACGGAGTAGGGCAAGTGCACCTTCTCAATATCATCCATATAACTCAAGTTAGAAGGATGCGCCACAAATCCGCACACAGTCACGCGGGTGCTGTCCGGCAGCCGGTTAGCCTCCTCGTCCCAGCAGAGCTGCGTGACGAAGGGCCCGCCCCAGCAAAATCCCGCGGTGCCGATGTTGAGGTTGCGCGCCTGGTCCTGCTTGAGGGCTTTCAGGAAGGCAAAGATTTTGGGGCCGGCGCGACCCTGCCGGTTCCAGAAGAGAAAGGGGACGGCGTAGTAGGCCATGTATGCTGCGTGGCTGAGCTTGTAGAGTTGGTTCCAGAGGCCGGTGGCGGACATGGCTTTGAGGGAGACGAGGACGCCGAGGGGCATGGCGACACCTTGGTTGTGGGTTAGCCGTGGAGTGGTTTTGATATCGGATTGGTTTGCATTTCTTACCATCTTGGAACTCGGGGAGATATACGCGGAAGTTGCCCTTCTCAGCGTATGCGTCCGCGAGAATGCGGTTGTTGGGCAGGTCCCAGCCAAACGCATCTGGGATGATGACGATGACCCCTTTGGGTGCGGCACCGTTTGGGGGCTCAGCGATGTAGCAGTCCAGCCCATGGAGCCTTTCGATACGCCCCCTGGGCGTGCCGGTATGGAGGGAGCCGGTTGCGCAGCACTGGCGCATGGTGGCCATGATGATAAAGCCTTTCCGACTAGGTTGAAGAGGGTGGAGATTCGAAATGGAGTAAACCTGTCGAGGTTGCGAGTCTCATATCGGTCTCAAGCTGGGCTAATGCCATCACTCTAAGCTACCTTAATTTCGGAAACTCAGAAGGTGCATCGCATCTGCATACTTCGATAGTGCATTATGTCCTAGAAAAACCTGTTATGTAAGGCTTTTCATCTGTAAAATAGATGTTCGCATTCGGTCATACGGCGAGTCGAAGGAAGAAGCCGATGATGAGATTCTCTACTCAGGCTCAGTTGAGCGCTCCTGAGTGGTATCGACCCTCTGTGTCTGGCACGTGTCCAAACGAGGCAAGGCGCCCTTTGAACGGCCTTGCAGTGGAGTGCACAAGTGGAAGGTCCAGGTTAACTGAACAACCGCTCCGGTGTGCCTGCTTGATCCGTGCGGCCGAGCCCGACCTCGGCACACGAAAGAGGCGCTCCAATTGCGACTTCACCACGCGGCGATCCTTGGTTAAGAAGTTCATCGAGGTCCAGTACACCCTTACTATAAAAAGGCAACATCATGGTAGGCAGATGAAAGTAGTCTTACTGTCAAGATAGGAAGAGCCAACACAGTCGCAGGTACACGCAGACTCTTCCACGTTCCACGAGGGCGCTACCAAGGGAGAGGCCTATGACCAAGTTTTGGAGCAGGCGAAGGCGTTATTTGATGGGCAGCGGAATTGGGTAGATCGTTACAACACGTAGGTGAACGGATCAGTGAGCTGACAAAAAGTCAGGTCTGGTAAGATATTCCAGATAAATCTACCGTAACAGCCACGCTTCTAAACCAAGCTTTCCTCCAACCCAGTAACACCTCAAACACAGCCTCCCTCCTCTACCATGCCCTGCATGCCCTCCCATTGCCCTCCAATCGCGTGAATTGGGCCGGCTTCTACGTTCTCGATCAGACCAAGCCAAATCAACTCATTCTGGGTCCTTTTCAGGGCAAAGTCGCGTGCCAGACCATTGCGTTCGGGCGCGGCGTGTGTGGGACCGCCGCGCAGAGCCAGGTCACGCAGCTTGTCCCTGATGTGGAGCAGTTTCCGGGCCACATTGCTTGTGATGGTGATTCCAAGAGCGAGATTGTCGTGCCAATCGTGAGTACAGGCAAGGTTGGTTGGCTCATCTACATTTGTTTGAAATGATTCCGAGGGGGCGTTGCTAATTCGGGTAGGTTGTGGCAATTATCGATATCGATTGTGCAGTGGAAAATGGATTCGACGAAGAAGACAAAACATATTTGGAGCAGTTGGCGGAATTGCTCGCAGAGAGTTGCGATTGGTAAAAGGGGATAGAATTACCGTAACCAGCCTCGCTTAAACTTCCAGGTTCATGATCAGTTCCATCCCGGGCGGAGATTCCTCATCAAAGACCTTGGCCAGACCTTGAAATTCGAATTTGCGTGCGACGTTTCTCACGGCGTCAGGCAAGTCAGCCTTGATCGCTTCGTGGCCGTTCGCACACCTTTGGTGGCAGTAAGTGATGGCCATGACGTAGATGGGAAGCGTGGGTTTGCCATCCACATCTACGGGCTTGTCCGGCATGAGAGTCAGGTGGCAGGTTTCGGGAGTATCACTCTGGCCATGTGGCCAGTAGGTGATCTCTTCAGTGATCATGACTTTCGAGGCCATCGCTCCGCCAGGGGCATTATCGACCAGATACTGCGCTCGAGCTTCGTCTTGATTGGCGTGTCGCTTGTGCCAGTATTTGTTTCGT
The DNA here is from genome assembly GCA_034509035.1 of Saxispiralis lemnorum. Lineage (NCBI taxonomy): Eukaryota > Fungi > Ascomycota > Dothideomycetes > Mycosphaerellales > Aeminiaceae > Saxispiralis > Saxispiralis lemnorum. The sequence goes on from JAWXCT010000163.1 coordinate 318,915, forward strand.
TCCGCCCAGAAATTGACCATGGCTTGCAACAGATGCTTCCTTCGACCAGCAGGAGCAAAGAGCCTCTGATTGATGTCCTGCTTCAGGAATTCGTTCATGAACTCTTTGGGGGTCATGCGGTGCTCGTCTTCAAACTCTTCATGAGTGTATTGCGTGCCAGTATAGCACCATGCATTTTTCTCGTCGAGGACAAAAGAGTCGAAAGCGAATATGAAGTAGCTCTTTTTAATGCGAGCCTGCTCTGCAAGACTGAGTCTCTCCAGCGCGGCGGGGCATGCGCAGACTAAGGCACCTGGATGCACTGAGCAGTTGTCACTGGCGATGTTCTTGACGTTCCGCAGGAGGCCAAAAAATGCCTCGGCCACCTCGTCATTTGGATGAGGTGCACTGTCGATGCTGGTCATGTCGAGGTCGATCGTGAGATTCTTATCAGATCTTTCCGCCCGCGAATTGGAAGGAACCTGATAGCTACGTAGTTTTGTTATGGCATACCCAAAACGTGAAATTGCACAGCTTTTATGGCGCACCTGCCTGCTGTGTCGCGTTTGTCGCTGATTGCCTCGTGTCATTACACGAATTGCCTTTGGGATCTAGCTTTTGTTGAGAGTGGCTAAGTCTGCGTAAAAGACCGCTATTTGCTCATCTCGTTAATGTAGCTATTGCGCGGAGCCACTAAGCAAGCTGGCTGAGCAAGCGTTGCGAGATCTTTGCGGTACAGTGTCCGGCCAATAAAATGAAGCCCTTTGTTCACTGGACAGCCGTGACGAAGAAGGCGCTTTGCCTCCGGAAGACGCACGTGATGTTGACCTCAAACGCACATCGTGGATGAAAGCCATAAGCTCATATTGTCGACTCTCGAGAGATAAGCGATCCGTTCCCTGGCCAACAGAGCCCGAAATGGCCGCCGATCGCGGAAGAAACATTCTAGTGCCAGCAGAAGTCTTCTAGTCATCGTTACACAGCGCTGCTCCCTCCACGTGCACAGCTTGTGGATGCTTCGCAGGCGTTCCCTTCCGCAAAGCTCTGAGGCTTTCACAGAGCAATGTTCCTAATGTTGGGCGCCTCATATGTCTCCAGCTGTCTTTGCCCTTTTCGCAACAGGAACTCTATCGCTCCAAAGTCCTTCTTGTCAAGGTGTATGTTGCGCTCGAATTCACGGCGTGCAAAGGTCTCGAAATTGAGTCTTGTTTCGGTAGGCTTTATCCGGGCAGAGCGCAGGCAGCGGCGATAGAGAGCAAGTACATCTTTTTGCAGTCCAGAAAGACGTGCCATTCCAGTGAAATGCGATCAAACCGAATGCAATGTCAAATCTTGAAATGAGATGTCGTGCTAGACGTGAAGTCTTGATGATGAGAAGGATGTTTGAATTGGAGCTCTGACGTGCACGGGCCGCGGACTGCCCTTCTTGAATACGCGAACTTTCACGCGGCAAGCTCCAGATGCGTCTGCAAATCGATCACGACCACGGCCAATAACAACGAATTTCTCTTGCGCGCTCGACAGCTACGTTGAATCTGAGCGCCTCGGGAGTCTGCGCATCTCTGGCCATTGTGACTGATATTGAGGCCGCATGTGACGCGCTTCCGGCCTCTGATCAGGATGGATGAGGAAAGGAGGGAGGAGGAGAGGGCGGAGGCGTCTCCTCCCGCCTTGACACAGAGAGAGGCGCTCGACGAGGCGCTGAATTACTATCCTTTCGAGCTGTCACCTGCGCTTCGCCTTTTGATTGAAGCCGCCTCAGGCCGAGCTAGCAGCGATGACCCGATCGATGTCTTGGAGGTGCTTGAAAGCCTTCCGAGAATGACAATTATGGTTCCTGAGGACTTCGATGCATACGCGCTCGAGAATGAGGAAGAAGGCGCCAACCAAGTCGTGTTGAGCGAAGATGTTCCGACTTTGATCTCGGAACGAGGGCTTTCATTCTATGGCAGTCGACGAGCTCTCACGAATGGCTACGAAGACCGGAAGAGCGGCGCGCTCTTAATACCTTCCGGCACGTCTGGCGTTGTGATCAAGGAGACAAGACCGATGGCCATCTGTCTTCAGCATCAACACTCTGGTCTGGAATATCTAGGCGTCCTGCTCTCGACTCTCCTCCCGACTAGTGCTCTCGCTGTTGTCTCTCCAAATCCAGGACTTGACCGCTTGACCGCAGCTGAAATTGTCACTCTCATCACCGTCTTGATAGCAAAGTCTCTGCAGCAACAAGACACAGCCGAGCAGGCACCATATATCCTTGGTCGGCTAGGTTACGCCCTCCAAGATGAGCAGGATGTTGTGTCCATCGTCACTGAGATCTTTGAGACTGAGCTCTTGTCACACTTGGACCAGTCCATGCAGGAGGGATCTTTGGACCTTCTCATCGCATGCGCGGAGTTCTTTGACCACCTCATCGCTCTCGCTCCCGAACGCGTATGGTCCATCATCTTGCGGAGCAGCCTGCTTGGTATCAGCAACGGCGCGAGCTCGCTAGCCTCTGTTGTAGGCGGCACAGAGGTCCAATTGGGCCAGTACAGTTTTTTGATGGCCTGCAATCGCATCTATTACCACCTTGTGGACGACGCAGTTGCTGGAATGGTCAGACGAAGAGCCCGCGGGAAGACGGCTCCTAACAGATTTGATGCTGGGAGTGAATATACAGACAATACCTCGGAGCGAACAGTTATTACTGTTCTGCGCGCTTTCAACACTGTCATGATTGATGCATGGCAAAACCTTGGCGAATGGCCTTTCCTCCTACCCTTAGAGAAACTCGAACTGACGACCGTCATGCTCTGGACGTTTGAGATGATTCTGAAGACGACGTACGGCATCGACATGTCCAAAAAGGATGACTCCAGATTGTCTGGCTTATTGGCTGCTTCGGGTACTGCGGTGCTCAATGCTTTTGCCCCGGAAACCGGCCAGAATGCCTCAATGCAACCCTTTGCTGCTATACTGGATTCTGGTATGATGACGCGAGATGAAGAACTTCCCGAAGTACAACGCACAGCAGCAAAACGCCAAACAGATGCAGCTTTGAGCTTCTTGACCTGCCTGGTCCGGACAGCCCAAATGCATCACAGCACACAGCGAAGAGCTTACCGTCTTAGCTCGCAGTTGCTCGAGAATACCACTACATTTGTCAAGTTGTTTGTGTGTGGAGACTCATTCAAGGGCGGCGTTGCTGCTCTTCTCGCTGAGCTCGTTCAAGCTGTGAACAGTAGCTCCGATTCTGATCCCCCTTCGCTACTTGGCGACCTGAACTCTGAAGATACCAAAGCTTTCCTCGACGCAATCTCCAAAATCAGTGCACAACTCGATGATGTGGAGACTGAAAGTAGCGTCTGGAATTTCCTCTCCGCGGCTATTAGCAGCAAGCAACAATGGTTCACGGTCTATTTACTCACTGGCACCTTGCCTCGAGACCGCATAAAGGATACTTCTACATTGGGGTCGGGCAAAGACAAATCTCTGCTGGCACATGCGCTCGACAAGCTCTCAAAGATCGAGGACGAATCCCCCGAGCTTGCAATGGCGATGCTCAAATTTGTTGCCTCCGCGCAAAACGCCTGGGTGTGGGCCACCAATGAGGTGCGGTCCCATCCCGAATTTTTGACGAAGACTCTGGATTGGTTGAACAAGCTGCAAAGCCCCTCAAGAATTCCCAGCGTGGCGCAGCAAATATTGTTGGCAAATGAGCATCAAATGGCGGCGCATCTGTGCGACATCTTCGCTGTGACCTTGCATGCGAGCCTTGAGGTCGGCGATCAAAGCGTTCTCACGACACTGCAATTCAAGCTGGAGTTCTTGCGATCGCATGGTGTCAAAGTCGATGCCTACAACAGATCGCTACATATGAATCTGGCAGAGAACTTCACCCGCAAATTTCCAGCATGCGAGATCACGGATTTTCGGCGCACATCCGCAAACCCTGCATCCTTTGGAAGGGAGTACTGTTACGACTTGAGTCTGGCAAATACAGTACTTGATTACGAGACCGCTTGGGGTAGACATCAGGGGTTCTCCGACGAGGTCGCGCGCGCGAACACCAACCTCAGTCTTGTGGAAGGGCAAAAACGGCTGCTCAGGAGCTGGAACGTTCTGGCCACAACGCTTTGCGATTGCTCAGAGCCCAACTCGACACTACAGGGCGAGCTCGCGCAGACCGCAGAGCGATGCTTGAACGCAAACGTCGATGCCAAGCTGGATCAGCCAGACATGGACGAGGTGGTCAAGTGCAGAGCGCAAATGGCTTTCTTCATCATGTCCAAGCTGGTGGGCGTCAAAGCCTCCGACTCCGTAATGAAGTCCCTCTTAAGGTCCTCCTGGGACCTGGTTCGGTCTTCACCGGGCAATTACGACATTGCCACCTTACGCGAGGACCTGTCTTACTATCGCCTCCTTCTTCAGATTCTCTACCTCTCCTTGCAACCTCACATCTACATGAATACCAAACCCTCTCCCCCGAAAGCCACGGACGAGACACGTGTTGAGTTTCTTGCTCCAGCCACCGCGTCCACCCTGCTCGAAATCATCATCAAATTTATCGTTCCGGCTTTCCGCGCGCTCTGCGGTAACCTTCATGACAGCCTCGATCTTGCCCAGCCGGGCGACTTTGCCTTACTGACTGCTACCCTCCAATCTCTCCTTTCCATCCGCGGCGTGAGCGCAATTCACACGCAAATCGCCGACATTGTTGCTAGCACATCTCTTGTCCGCGGCGCGCTGAGCCTGTACTCCTGGTCCGACCAGCTCGCCGAGCGAACGGACCTTGATCCACTCTACGCCGAAGTCGCCGTCACCTTCCTACTCACCCTTTCGACCGTACGACCCGTAGCCGAGCACATGGCACTCGAAGGCGTCCTCGTCCAACTCTCTTCCGCCAACCTCTCCGGCTACTACCGCAAACCTGGAGGCAAAGGTCCCTTCGACGACCCAGGCCGAATGTTCAGCATCTGGACCGACGGCATCCTACCACTGTGCCTAAACCTTCTGGACGCTGTCGGCCCCGCGCTCAGCGCCGAAGTGACCAACTTCCTCAACTCCTTTCCCGAGCAACTCCGTCGCGCGAGTGCGGCTCTCGAAAACCGTGAGCCCACGCGTTACAGCCCGTACGCAGGGCTCGTTACGCTGGGTGTCATTGCTGAGGCCCATAGTCTTAGCCTCTTGTCGTTGATTTTGGCGTCGGATACTGCGCGCGGAGCTGCCGACGGGATCAACTCAGCGGATGTGCCGCAGCTAGAATACGATTTCGAGAAGATCAAAGAGGAGCAGGGTGGTGTGGAGGGGAAGCGGTCGGGTCTGGCAACTAGGGTCGTGCCTGTTAGTGAGCGGGAGCGGAACTGGGCTGATGCAGGGCCCGTTGGTGAGAGTCTTCTAGTGAAGAAGGCCCATGTGGCATTGGCGGGCTTGCAGGAGGTATTGGGCGAGTGAGCCCGAACAAGGTGTGTCAAGAGTGATGGATGGACATTGCAGGTTGGTCTGAGAAATGGGATCCTTTGAGCGAGGCGTTCGAAGAGCGGAGGTTGCAGTTTGGCGTAACCAGGAAGCTCATCGTTGCATCTTGATGCGGATGGGCTCGTGAAAGTTGTAGTAATACTGATTCGCGCGACTTGCTTCGTCTTCGATACCTTCCATCGCAATGGTGGTATCTACACTGCAGTGATACTGCAGCTCCCGAGTACCTCGCAGTGTTGCTCGATACGGGCTCTGGGCCGAGGAGCACATGAGCACACATCTACTATGTTTGGCGTACATGTCTCCTGATGATCCAGACCCAATCACAGGTGTCATCACGCGTCGTTCCTACATAGATCGTGCACACAGTGCAGCTCCCCGCGGCGTTGATCTCATCTCGTCGCCGAAGATGTCTTCCTCTGGCCTGAAAGTTCTATTATCGACGCGATCCCTATTATCAGCCCTTGGCGGCGCATGAGGTGATCGCTGCCGCTTTGACGTGCTCATGAACCATCAACATCTTCCGCTTTCCCTAGGTTATTTACCCCACTTCCCTCCCGCTGAACATGCCGTCGTGGATATAAACACTCCCTTTGACCAGCGCCTGCCCTACCAGCAGGAAACTCGAAGATTCCACGCCTTTAGCACTACCCGATACAATGGTCGACATCAGGGCCAACAGCACAGACGCGCAAAAGCAGGACACGCCGTCCGAAACCCAGAGCGAAGGCCACCCTCCCGCTGCGACAGCCACACCCAAACTCAACCGCCAAAAGAGCGTATCCTTCCGTTCCACTCCGTCTCCTTCTCGACCCGAGCGCCAGGGCAGCGACGTCGGCCGTGCGAGCCTCCGTAGCCGAGGCGACGGCGAGAGCAGCGCGGACGAGAACACCGCGTTCGTTGGCAGGAATGCGAAGGGCGGCGGCGGCGGGAGCGGTGGTGGGTATGGTGCTACGGGCGATCGGGCGGGTGG
>JAWXCT010000163.1:328062-346937 GCA_034509035.1 Saxispiralis lemnorum
GGGGATGAGAGGGAGGAAAGTAATTGGGGTAAGGGTGGGGAGGCGTGGTGAGCACCGTCATTAGTGGGAGGGCATGGGGTTGGTGTTGCTGTACAGGTTCATATCGCTTCTTGCACGCTAAGTTGGTTTCACTTTCCTGGTGTAAAGACAATCTTCAGTTCAAGGAAGTGCAAGAGAGAGAAAGGCAGCCAAACAGGTCAGAGAACGGTCCGTTACTGTCCATACAGGCATGCGCTCCGCTATCGAAACGCCTTTGCCATGCATCACCACGATCCCAAGCTCCAGTTCTGCCACCCAGCCCTATGCCGGGCTTTCCCCCCCCCCCCGCTTGCTAAAGTACAACAGAAACAAAAGTACACAGCAGCCGTCCGCACCGCAGCAAGAGCGAAGAGGAGCAGAATATCTGTACAGGCTCGCCTACCACATCCAAACTCACAGTCGCCCCATCACATACCCTTTCTTTACTCCATAATCCGCGTGATCAGCCCCGTCGCGACCGTACGCCCACCCTCACGGATGTTGAACCGCTGGCCTTGCTCGACCGCCAGCGGCTTGTGGATGTCGACGACCATCTCGACATTGTCGCCGGGCATGACCATCTTGTTGTCCTTGGCCTCCTCGCTGCCCTCGGCCCACGTCAGCGCGGCAGCCTCGTCCGCCGTGCGGATGAAGATCTGCGGCTTGTAGTTGTTGCCGAAGCCCGTGTGGCGGCCGCCCTCCTCCTTCGTCAGCACGTACATGGACGCGAGGAACTTTTTGTGCGCCTTGGTGCTGCCGGGGGCGGCGATCACCATGCCGCGCAGCACGTCGTCGCGCTTGACGCCGCGGAGCAGGAGGCCGGAGTTGTCGCCAGCGCGCGACTCAAGGCAGGATTTTTTGAAGGTCTCGATATCGGTCACCTTGGTCTTGATGGGGGCCGCGTTCTTGCCGACCAGTTCGATTTCGGAGTCCTTCTTCAGCACGCCCCGCTCCACACGGCCCGAGGCCACGGTGCCGCGCCCGGCGATCGAGAACACGTCCTCGACCGACATGAGGAAGGGCTTATCGGTGTCACGCTGAGGGGTGGGAATCCAGTCGTCGACAGCCTGGAGCAGCTCGTCCACACGCTCGACACCCAGCTCGGGCTCGCGGTTTTCGACCGCGCAAAGAGCAGAGCCCATGATAATGGGTGTCTCATCGCCCTCAAAGCCGTACGTCGACAGCAGCTCGCGCATCTCCATTTCGACCAGCTCCAACATCTCCTTGTCCTCCACAGCGTCGACCTTGTTGACGAAGACGACAATGTTCTTGACACCAACCTGGCGCGCCAGCAGCAAGTGCTCGCGCGTCTGCGGCATCTGCCCGTCCGACGCCGCCACCACGATGATGGCGCCGTCCATACTCGCCGCGCCTGTGATCATGTTCTTGATGTAGTCGGCGTGCCCGGGACAGTCAACGTGCGCATAGTGGCGGGTGTCGGTCTGGTACTCGATGTGGGCCGTGGAGATTGTGATACCGCGCTTGCGCTCTTCGGGCGCCTTGTCGATGGAGCCATATTCGAGGTAGGAGGCATAGCCCTTCTCTGCCTGGCGTTTCGTGATGGCGGCTGTGAGGGTGGTCTATGTTGCGGACTTGTCAATCCATTTGCAGCTCGACTGCTCTTTGATTAATCCTACCTTGCCGTGGTCGACGTGCCCAATAGTACCAATGTTGACATGGGGCTTGTTGCGCTCGAAGGCGGTGGCGTAGTGTCTTGAGGCATTCAGGAACTGTGCTTGCCCCCTGTTGTTGAGGGCGGACTGGAGGGGGTTGCTGGAGGGCTGGCAGAGGGCGCGCGAGGTGCGGAGAAAGGTGCGAGCGAGAGACATGGCGGCGTATATTACAGGCGAGGAAGGAGGGGAGAAGTGAGTGTCGTGGTGGTGGCGGAAAAGATGGAGTGGTCGAGGCAGAGATCGCGAGAGTTTCCGCCCCAGAAGTCCTTTGCGGCGATACATTTTTTGAAGCATGGACCACTTGCGAGAGCAATCGTGGAAGCCCGCGCATTGGCTGGCTTTTGGGCTCCATCTCTACATTTGATGGGGAATTGATTGAAGCCCATCGATTGCACATACTGCTTCGACCTCATCTCGTCCCAGGTCATAACAAACAGACACAGTTGACCCGCTAAGATGGAAACGACGGGATGAGCAAGCGGACAACTCAAGAAAGAATGTCCCATCCGCAATGCCCGAGGACTTCACTAACCATCTCCTCGCGGCCTTCTACGCCCGAACCGCCTGGCAGACGGACAACGCCTACACCTCCCTAACCGCCACCGCGACCAACCTGCTGGACTTCCCCGTGCCCCAAGGTCTGCGCCTACACGTCTCCGCTCTCGCCTCACCCAACTTTGCGTCCAGCTACACCCTCGCAACCAAGGGTCTCGTCGATGGCAGTCTATCCTTCCTATACTCGAGTCAAAGCCTCGCCGGCACCGTCCAGCACACCACTTCCGGCTCCCTCACCCCCGGCACTTGGAAGAGCGGCTATCGTCAGCTTCGCGACTTGCCACACCCCGGCCATGCGCCCCAAGACGCGTACCGTAGCCTCATCAACGGCTCCTCGAAGAAATCCACCCTTCTCTTCGGCCGCCTCTACCTCCCAACCCGCCACCTAGAAGCCCTATACTTACGCCGCCTATCACCGACCTCCCAGCTCAAACTATCTTGCGTGTCCTCCGCCGACCTTCCCAACGGCGGCAGCCTGCTCGCCCTGCTGCAGTCCGACCATGGCCACTACAGCACTGAGTATCTCTACAGCACCGACTCGTCTTTACTCGGCGTACGCGGTTTGTACAATTTCGGCACGCCTGAGCACACCGCAAATTCTTCCGCGCAACACGATCACGTGGTAAATAAACAGAACGGCCGCCTCTCCGCGGGCGCCGAAGCCTACTTCTCCCCGCTCAATAAGTCCGGCGGCCTAAGCACCGGCCTCCGATTCGCCACGTTGCCTTCGCACGCGGGGTTCCCGTACACCATGACCTTGACCGTTAACCCCCTCATGGGAAACCTGAGCGGGACATACGCGGTGCGCGCGGGGAAGGCGCTGGCGCTGTGCTCGCGGTTCGATTTCAATGTTTACTCGTATGAGAGCGATGTTGTGGTGGGGTTGGAGCTGTGGAGGTTGAGGAGGCCGGGGGTGGAGTGGGCAAGGGGGATGCTGCGGCCGGGTTGGGAGATGGCGTCAGGAATTTCGAATAGGGATGAGGCGGAGATGGAAGTGGAGGGGGTGTTGAAGGCAAGGGTTAATGATAAGGGAGGGGTGGGCGTGGTGTGGGAGTCGAGGGTGAAAGAGTTGATGGTCAGTCTGGGCGCGGGACTTGATCTGAGACGAAGGGAGAGGGTGGTAGGAAGGGTTGGGTGCGAGATTGCTTATTCGACTTGACAAAGTTCCAAGCGCTGCTGTTGAATTACTGGGGGTAAATTGACAAGCCTCATAAAGCGGCATGCTTCATGAAGTCGGCTTGTAAGCTCTGGCGTGTTTAGAGAGAGCATAGCAGCGGGCTTTCACAACAGACTAGGCTATGTCGCTTGATTGCTTCTAACGCTCTCGACCTTGGCAGCAGGTCGTCCAATTTCACCTCTCACGACAGTGGCTCCTTTGCGGGACGGATCAGCTCCAACTAGATCCTTTCATGTGGTTCACAGAACCCAACTTCGGCCTTGAAAACGACGCGAGTAAGTCGTTATCCGGCAAGAGCCTTTGTGAGACTGCTACAATTCATTCGCATCTTTCAATGTGTTTCGGAAGGGCTGACCTCTTTACCTCTCGAAGCCAACGCCGGGCAGGGGGGGTATTTCAGCTGGCGCTTCCATATTCCTCTCTGGCCTACCGAGCAGGTGGGACGAGGTGCTTTCACTTGCCTAATTCGCCGACGGAGCAGCTCAAGCGCCACGATAGACTTCGGTCGCCGCCCCTCCTCCACTCTCCTCCGCCCACCATTCCCGCTTCTTCTCTATCGACCACTGCTGTCGGGCTGAGCGGCGTTGCCGCTTCTAGCAATTCCTTGAAGAGCTTCTACCGCCGGGCAAAGGACAGTAGCGAAAGGCAAGTATATATACTCTTCTCTTCTCTTCTCTTCCAGTACTTCTCTCCCATTGCCCACTCTCCATTCCCCGTCCACTGTTACACCCCACGTCCTGCCCCACTCGCCTCAGCACCCACGATGGCACCCAGTGCTGATTCCCAGACCAACGGCGCCCCCGTAGCCTCGACCGAATATGGCAAAAATGCAGTCAATGGCGTCCTGTCCGCCTCCGGCAAGCCCGCCGCGCCCTCGCAAACCTCCCCCGCCGACCTCCAGCTCGTCCTGCAATCCTTCCGCCTCCTCGTGGCCGACCTCTGCGAGCAATTCAACATGGGCCACCCGGGCAGCGCCATGGGCATGGCCGCCATCGGCGTGGCCCTCTTCAAGCATACGATGAAATACGCGCCCCACGACCCCACCTGGTTCAACCGCGACCGCTTCGTGCTGTCCAACGGCCACGCCTGCCTGTTCCAGTACATCAACCTATACCTGACCGGCTACAAGGCCATGACCTGGGAGCAGTTGCTGAGCTACCACTCTGAGCGGCCTGACAGTCTGTGTCCGGGACACCCGGAGATAGAGCACGATGGCGTGGAGGTCACGACGGGGCCGCTGGGGCAGGGGATTGCAAATGCGGTGGGTTTGGCCATGGCGTCGAAGCATTTGGCGGCGACGTACAACCGGCCGGGATACGAGGTGGTGAACAACCAGACTTGGTGCATTGTGGGCGACGCGTGTTTGCAGGAGGGTGTGGGTTGCGAGGCTTTCTCGTACGCCGGGCATTTGAAGCTGAACAACTTGACGGTGATCTATGATGACAACCAGATTACGTGCGATGGGTCAGTGGATTTGACGAACACGGAGGATGTCAATGCGAAAATGCGCGCGCAGGGCTGGGATGTGATTGATGTGGAGGACGGAGTCAATGATGTTGCAGGCATCGTGGCCGCGCTGGAGAAGGGCCGAGACCCGTCGAGGGAGAAGCCTTTGATGATTCACGTCAAGACGGTTATTGGGGTTGGCAGTGCTGTTGCTGGGAAGGCTGTTGCACATGGAGCGCCCTTTGGCAGCGAGAACGTGGCGGAGATGAAGCGGGCATACGGCTGGGACCCTGAGAAGAAGTATCAAGTGCCGGAGAAGGTGAATCAGTTCTACTCCGAAATTCCAGAGAGGGGCAACAAGTGGGTGGACGAGTGGAAGCAGCTGGTCGCTAGCTACGAAAAAGAGCACCCCGAGCTGGCGAAAGAACTCCAAACCCGCATGAACGGCCAGCTCCCCGACAACTGGGCTGCATCCATCCCCAAGCCAGGCGAATACCCAGTCGGCCCCACGCCTACCCGCAAGAGCAACAACCTCACCATGGCCTCGGCCCTGGCCAACACCCCACACTTCATGATCGGCACCGCCGACCTCACCCCCTCCGTCAACCTCACCTGGCCCGAGTACGAAACCTTCAACCCGCCCTCCCTCAAACCAATCTCCGGCTCTCCCGGCTCCTATGCCGGCCGCTACATCCACTTCGGCATTCGTGAGCACGCCATGGCCAGCATCGCCAACGGCCTCTCAGCCTTTCGCGCAGGCGCAATCCTTCCAATCACCAGCTCCTTCAGCATGTTCTACCTCTATGCGGCCCCCGGCGTGCGCATGGGCGCTCTCCAAAAACTCCCTGCCATCCACATCGCAACCCACGACAGCATCGGTGCGGGCGAAGACGGCCCCACGCACCAGCCCGTCGAGCTCGCGGCCCTCTTCCGCGCCATGCCCAACCTCCTCCACCTCCGCCCGGCCGACAGCGAGGAAGTCGCCGGCGCCTGGCTCGCTGCCCTCGATCACAAAGACAAGGGCGGGCCGAGCATGATATCCGTCTCGCGCCACGCCCTCCCCCAAACCGGCCTCACCTCCCGCGACGGCGTGCGCCGCGGCGCCTACGTGCTGCGCGAAACCGCCCACGCCGACCTCACACTCCTCGGCGTCGGCGCCGAGCTAGGCATGACTCTGCAGCTCGCAGACCACCTCTCTAGCCCCTCCGGCGGCAGCCTCAAAGTCCGCGTCGTCTCTTTCCCTTCCCCTGACCTCTTCAAGCAGCAGCCCCGCTCCTACCAGCGCGAGGTGCTGCGGCGGCACGAGGGCGTGCCGGCCGTGGTGCTGGAGCCGTACATCAGCTCGGGTTGGGAGCGGTGGGCGGACGCGGGGCTGTGCATGCAGGGGTTCGGGCACAGCTTGCCGGGGAAGTACGTGTACCAGTATTTTGGGTTTGAGACGGAGGGAATGGGCAGGAGGGTTGGGGAGTTTTTGGAGGAATGGAGGGAGGGGAGGGTAGGGAGGGGGGAATGGTCGGAGTTGATGTCTTGAGATTAGGATGAGGGGGTTGGGAATGGTGGAGTTTTGACGTTGGATGCGAGTTACGATTGGAACGTCTTGTTTTTGTGTCACGGGAAATCGGTTTCAAAGGAGTGTGTGGTATTGTATTGCAGGCTAGCGGACCTGTGTCAAACGCAGCGGCGCCATGAGGAAGGACGTGGTCGAGTTCGGGCAAAGACCTTGTGGCAAAGCTCCCGCCTGGGCTCAGCACAGCACCTCCTTCAAGGCGCCAAAGAGTGACTAGAGTCGGTTCGCCAAAAACAAGAAACAAAAATGGAGCAATCTGATGCAGCAGCGGGAAGAGGGCGCGCGCTTCGGACCCGTATCCACTCTGCGCCCGTTTGTCAGAGGAGGACATGGAGAAGCCGGGCAGCCTCGGAAAACGTCGACCTTAGGTGGCAGGCGGAAGAGGCAGCGATGCTAGGGTGTCCGTCGCATGGGCTTGATGCCCGAGCCGTTTGGGATCGAGCGTCACGAGCTGACGGCGCCGAGTCGCTGTAGTTAAAGCGAAGTTCGGCTTGCCCTTACCGCTCTCGCGTCATCTCCCGCGATACTGAGCCCACATGCCTCTTTCCTTCGTTGGCAGAGGTACTGTCCATGCAGTTCGTCATAGCGTCGATTTCGTCCTTCTCAACCGGCTTGCGCCATTGTTCGGCTGTGATGGTAACGTCTTAGACGTATGCAGTGATTTGCAACTTCATCTCCTCGAAAAGGTTCATCGATTTTCACCGTCGTTGGTCCTCGAGTTGGTCAATCAATCATAGCCGCCACCGGTACCAGCACCATGCGCGCTCGGGCCGCCAACTTGGCTCGCGAAGCTCGTACTAATGCTCCGTGCGTCCTCGTCCTCGAGTGCGCTCCTCTGGGCGGGAGTACCGCGGCCGGAGCCGCCGACAGGCACGCCGATGGGGCCCATATTGGCAGCAGGGCCACCAAAAGGTGCACCGCCCTGTCCACCTACAGCACCCATGCCGCCCTGCTGCGGCACGCCCTCGACGTAGCGCCGCAATTTGTCCGACTGCGACAAGCTGGCCTGCTTGTTGAGGTCGTTGATGCTCAGCCCTGTTAGGCTCACGCCACCCTGGCCTGGTTGCGTTTTGACGGACCCGTTGGTTGTCAGGTCTGTCACCTCAGACGCGGCCACACTCTCGCCCGCGACGGACTCTGGCGGTGCATGGCGCTGGCCTTGCTGCGGTGTCGTCATTTGCTGACGCTGGTGCGGCTGCTGAGCCTGCATGCCTTGCTGCAGCTGCGGCCACGTGTCCTGGAAGTTTTGGAACATGGGAGGGTACTGCGAGGGCAGGGCAGCGCCGCCGCCGAGGGCGCTAGAGTGCACGCTCGAGACGTCGTCGGGGATGTAGCCGACCACGCTCTGACCGTCGGCTCCAGGCGTGCCCTGAGGCCTGTTGCTGCCGTTCAGACGATTGCCAGTAGCGGCTGCCATGTGGTTGGCGTGCTGCATCGCCATCTGGTAGCGCTGAGGACCGCGGTACGCCACCTTGGGTCGGCCGAACTGGAGAAGGGAGGTCTGAAGGTTGCTGAGAGGGCCCTCGACCAAGCAGTCTTGCTCCTTGAAGTGTAGGAGCAGATAGTGCCAGAGCGGGTGCTTGGCCAGAACCTTGGGGTTGCCGAGGATCACGCAACCGTATCGGGCACGCGTCAGGGCGACGTTGAGGCGGCGAGGGTCGGACAAAAAACCGATACCCTGATGCTCGTTGCTACGAACGCAAGACAGCACAATGTAATCCTTTTCACGTCCCTGGAAAGCGTCAACGCTGGCCACTTCAATTTCGCGGTAGTAGTCTTTCTTGAAGCTGCCCGAGTTGGCCATGTTCTGCACCACGAACGAACGCTGCCCCTCGTATGGCGTGATGATACCAATTTCTGCAGGCTTCACACCGGCCTTGAAGAAACGCGTGACAATTTTCTCCACGTTGCTGGCTTCGGTGCGGTTGAGATATGAGGTACCCGAAGCGCTGATTTCTTCGTTGCCCAAGTTGGACCAGAACATCATCGGCCTCTCGGTAACTGGCCAGGGGAAATCGACCTCACGACGCATGCGCTGGTGCATCGTCACGCCATTTTGCAGAGATCCCTCGTAGAACATGTTGCTGGGAAATTCAGAGAGCGAGGGGTGCATGCGGTATTGCACTTGAAGACGAACCGGCACGACCCCAAGGATGACAAGACGCTCGAAAAGAGATTGGTTCAGACCAGCCTTCGCGGCGCGCTTCGACATGACAACAGGACCAAGCTGCTGATGATCACCTACAAGCACGACTTGCTTGCAACCCAGAACCAACGGAATCAGACACTCGGGCTCAGCAGACTGTGTGCTCTCGTCCACCAAGACAGTCCGGAATTTGAACTTGGCCAGTCTAGGGTCGCCAGCGCCAACGCAAGTGGTGCAGATAACGTCCGCATTCTGCAAGATTTCGCGTTCAGCGGCGCGCGTAAGACTCTTGAACTTCTTTTCATCTTGGGACGAAAGTTCACCCAGCTCAGACTTAAGCTGCATGAGCTTGGCTAGCTCCGGGTTCGTGTCGTTCATGGCGACCTGTCTATGCAGGGAGAGAAAGGCGACGGGGCTCTCGACATCTTCGCGAGACTTGGCTGTCACACGAACAACCTTGAGTCCGGTGAGGTGGATGCGTTCGCAAAGCTGGTCGACAGCGACGTTGGATGGTGCGCATACAAGAACTTGGCCTTGGTTGACCTTGGCGAGGTGGTAAATGATCGTCGCCGACGTGACAGTCTTTCCGGTGCCAGGAGGGCCCTGAATAAGCGAAAGCGGTTTCGTGAGAACAGACTTGACGGCGTTGATCTGCGAACCGTTGAGCTCGGGCAAGCCGGGAACGCTGAACTTCTTGGGAAGTTGGCTCTTGAGCGGTGCTGCTGCGACTTCGTGTCCGAGCAGCCTGTGGAAAATGTAGCCAGACACACTCATCTCGTCCAGCGCAAACGTCTTCATTGCGTATTGCATCCTGTCGAAGCTCGTCGCCTTCCAGACGTAGTCGGCGGTGAAGTTGTGCGTGCATTCTGTAGGTACCGACTTGTGGTCGCCACGGCTCCTTAGCTCGATCTGAACCTCGTCGCTTTGGTTGTTCGGGATCTTGATCACGTAGCCAACACCTTCCCAGTGCGGGCGGAGCTCACCCGTGTAGCGCAGCCTCATCTCGTCGCCTACGGCCAGCTTGACGTCACCAAGCTCGAGTTTCGGAAGTGTGAAAGCCGCCAAGTGCTTGTTGTTGAGTCCGTAGTCCCAGCGAACGATCAGGTTGTCCTGGCTCTGGGCTTCCTTCAACTTGCGGTCATAATCGGCCTCGATCTTCACTAAAGGGCCGAAGACGTTCTGGTACTGGTATGCATCGTCATAGCGGAGAAGAACAGGATTCGGCTCATCGTCGAGCGTGCCGGCGTTCAAGCCCTTCTCTAGATCCTGAATAGTTGCAGACTGGTTATCCTTCCACATCTCTTCCAAGCGCGCAATCACCTGCGGGCTGAGATGGCGCGCGCGCATCTGCTCTTGATCGCTTGGGCTGTTGACCAGCCAAGGCAGGAACGAGCGATCCTCGATCAGAGGCTGCCACTTAGAGGTGTCCCAGTTCATGTCTTTTCCGCTTCCTCCCATGCTGGCGCACGGCTGCCTGCACAGCAGAACAACGACAGTGTCACTTTTGGCCGGGATGAATCCTAGAAGAAAGACATTCTTCGTGCCGCAATTGTAACATTCCAATGTGGTGTCGCCGAGGGGCGAAGAAGGGTGCAGCTGCACCTCTTTGTGGCGTGCGCGGACGAGGTGGTTGATGATGTGACTGGAGCTCGTATTACCGCGCGCAGAGCAGAACCACTTGGAGCATGATAGACACTTGACGACAGAGCTGGGGTTGTGAATCCCGCAGTATGCGCAGGCGTGTGGCGGCAGCTCGACCTCCTCTTCGGGCGCGCCTGTGCCCTTGCCATTCTGCCTCCCGTTTACAGCATGACTGGCCATGCTCTCCATATCGTCCTCATCGTAGACTTCCGTTTCATCATCCTCTCCAACTCTTCTGCGCCGCGGACCGCCGTTCAAGTTGCCCCGCCCATATTCGCTGTCCAGAGCGCTCTCGCCGGCATCGAGGGTGGAGAGATCGTCGCCTTCGTTGATGGCCGAGGCAGAATCACCAACCAAGTGGTTCCCCACATGGGTGAAAGTGCCCTCCATGGCAGGTCAAATAAGTTTGGCACGATCCTGTCTCTGGGTAGGAGGAAAGTCATGCAATGGTGGGGTTGCGCTGCTACGTCCGGAGGTTCTGAGAATGTACCAGGGTGACCCTCCTTCCTTCCTTTGAGAACTGCGGCTGGCAAAGGCACGCGCAGGCAGAGGCTGTTGCTTGTCGGGCCAGCCAAGGCGAGTGATAGGAGTTGGTGGCAGGGAAGGAAGGTGAAGTAGACTTCTCGATGAAATGCGAGCAGTTGCCGCGGGACGCCCTCCGCTGCCACACTTGGTCTTGGCATTGAGCATGACCTGGTCTGTGCACAGCTCGAACATCTTCTCTTCCTTGCATGTGAATTTATGTGCTTTCTCCATTCCGATCTACAACACCACCACCACCATGCTACGACGACAGGCTCGCGAACGGCGCGACTACTTATACCGCCGCGCTCTTACTCTTCGCGACGCTGAAATTGCGGAAAAGCGCGCGAAGCTGAAGAAATCTCTGGCCACGGGAAAGCCGCTCGACCCAGCCGTCGCGGCCGACAAGCAGCTTCGGCAAGATTACAAGTACGATGAAAGTCGCGCGGATCGGACGAATGAGGAAGAGCTAGAATTGGACGACGAATACAGCTATCTGTCTGGTGTTGTGGATCCGCGTGTGCTTGTAACAACGTCGAGGGATCCGAGCTCGAGACTGGGGTCTTTTGCGAAGGAAATACGCCTTTTGCTGCCGACCAGCATTCGCCTGAACCGCGGCAACCTTATTCTTCCGAATCTTGTTTCAAGCGCGAAAAGCAGCGGGCTCAGCGATGTTATTCTTCTCCATGAGCATCGTGGCACACCAACGGCCATGACCGTGTCGCATTTCCCACACGGCCCTACCGCGAGCTTCAGTCTCCACAACGTTGTCCTGCGCCACGATATCCCCAATGCTTCGCGAGGCACAGTTTCGGAATCCTACCCCCACCTTATCTTCGAAGGGTTCTCGACGCAGCTCGGCAAGCGTGTTGTCAAGATCCTGCAGCACCTTTTCCCGCCGCGCGAAGCCTCGACAAAGCTTGGCAGCAGGGTAGTGACATTCAAGAACATCGAGGACAGCATCGAGGTGCGGCATCATGTTTTCGTCAAGACGGGGTATCAGAGTGTGGAGCTCGCGGAAGTAGGACCTCGCATGACGATGAGGCTGTTCGAGATCAGGCAAGGAACCGCAGAGAACAAGGATGGTGATGTGGAGTGGCACATGAACCAGTTCACAAGGACAAGTAAGAAGAAAGATTACTTGTAGGAGTTTGTGTCAACATCCTCGGGTTGTGAGCACAGCATGAAGCTATCCGCGCCGGGTGCTTGTTGCGCAGAAACTCGGCAAATACCTCAAGGGGGCTTGTCGTAGGCGATTTTTGTGGCTTGCGGTTGATTTTTTCGGAAGGTGCCAAGCAAATCTGCCAGTCGCTCCTTCGCTAGCGACGCTGCACCACGGGGCTGCCTTCGCGTCCCACAAACTTCCAGATCACACCTTCCGTGCAGATTTCGCACCTTCGCTGCAGACTTCACAACACTCACCATTTAGCACGGTAAATGACATTGTGGGCGAAATGTCAGTAACTCTTGACCTAAAGGGGAGCCCAAGGAAGATGCTAATAAGTCAACAGATTTCAGTTCTCCTTGGAGCAGCTGAAGAGCCATCATCTGCTGCGCAGAAGGTCTTCGCAACCATCGAGCTCCCGGAAAACATCATGTCACATCTACCAGTCGACAAGATTCTCAAAATCAGGGCACTCCACCGTCACGTCACGCACGCACCACCGCCCCAAGCCCGTACGTGCTCAGGAGAAAAAGGCTCAACGCAAAAGCGACGCCAGTGCCGTTCGACCTCTCCAAAGAAATTTCCTCGAATGCGCCTCGCGTGAATCCTTTGCTCCTCGACATCATCCGCTACCCTAGTGTGCAGAAGAAACCGCCACTGTTCGGATATTGGTCGACCCGCGAGAACTCACGGCGGCCGACTCTCCATGCTCAGCTGTCATGATTACAGCCAACTGTACACACCATCGTACGAAGTATCCTCTCTTCGAAAGCTACATCGTTCGATACAACACGGGTGTCACACTTCAGGACGTCTTGATCCAGTTGGGAACAGCGTTTGCACCTCTGCAGTAATCCGATCCAAAGCTTCACCTGACAAGAAAAACTCTTGCACATTCAAAATTCTTGGTGTTGCCGGAATCGATACGGTCCGCGCCAATGTCCGCACAGAGTAGCGCAAGTGGCTTTCAGCTGCGCGTATTCGCCCACGGACAGGAGAATGCTTCTACGTGGACGACTTGCGTCCGAGACAGCGGCGCCTGAAACTGAGGTATCAGCGCGCCATGCGTGCTTTGAGATGACGCGGAGATATCAGGAGCTATTGGAGCGGCGCATTGACATGGGAGGGCACGCATGAAAGGAGGTAACACGAGAATAAAGTTGGGAACAAGCGGCACGACTACCGACTCAAAAAATAGAAGCAAGCTATCCCATTCCTTCTCCAATCTTTCGTTTGGTGCTACTCGTCTGTCTGTGCGTTATTTACCAGGCGCACACGCTCTCCAGATGAAGATGAAAGTCTCATCCACCATTTGAGAAGAGTCGTTCTTCACCAGAGGCACCGCGCTGCAAGTCTCATTCACCATTCTGAGAAGGGGAGCCTGCACTTGTCTCATTGATCAGGCTTAATTTATAGCATGCTCTCATACTCTGCTCTTCCATCTTTTCGTCGATGCCAGATTAGCATACGTGAAGTCAAGCAAGCGAACAATGTGAGTAAGCCTGTGCTCCTCTTCGGCTATGGTATTCAGAGCCCCGTTTGACTCTTGCCCACATAGGCCACCAAAGAAATGCATCTCGATCACGTCAGCCATGCAGACCCGTCCGCCGCGCAAAAAGTCTTCAACATCGCCGAGCTGCTGGAGATGGTGCTGACCCATCTACCCTTCGATGACATGTCCATCTTGAGGAGGCTGAGCCGCATGTCTTGCGCGGTGTGCGAAAGCCCTCGCTTGCTCAAAATCAAAGAAGATCTGTTCCACCGAGTCCCCTCCCGGTGGCGGTCAAGCCGACCACGTACGCGACCCGCAGCCCTTGAGCATTATCAGTGCTTTGTGCATGGCATGAACTCCCTGCTTCTCGAAGTCATTCATCATGCTCTGACGGAAGAAGAACCAGCCTTTTCCCATTTCGCTGCGCGGTGGAAAGACATGACCATTCACCGGGAGCGGCCATTTCAAGCTGCTGTGGAAGTCCACGCAGCTCTGGAGAGAGGCGGGCGCATCTTTACTGCGGCGCAGTGTTACTTAAGAGCAAGCATTTCCATGGTAAAAGGCGTCACATTGCATTAAGTCTCGCGAGCAATCGCCGTACAGCTGGTCAAGATGCAACAGGAGTCCAAGCCGCCGGCAAAAGGTTACGTGGTCTCGATTTGGCAGCCTCCTATCGGATACTGTCCTTTTCATACGAGTTGCCAGGAGGAAGATCGTCTTGGTCGATCAGCGATGCCGCGCCCTGGAAGCATCCGAGGTAGAAAAACGAGCAGGAACATGGTGCAGCGGCCGTGAAGCTACACTTGACTTGCGCGGGCAATCAGATGAGAAGGGGTGGAAAGAGAAACGCGAGTGGGAGCGGAGGAAATTGATGTGCACTTGTGCTGCGAATTCCTAGGATGGAGAGTAAGAGGTTCGTAAGGACTCGTTGGCTGCCCCATGGAAAGCTCTCATTTCTCTAGCTACCGCATCAACAGCTTCTGCCTCCTTTGGGATCCCAAAGGCTTTTTGGCCTTCAATTGTCCCGTCACATCTTCGAATCGAGCAGTTTGATTAGTTCATCTAATAAATTACTGCCACTCGTGAACCTCATCTGCGTGTGGTCGAAGTAGCAATGCTCCAGTTGAGCCTGGCATCAGTCCCGGCTATTGTGTGTGTGTCTGTGTATGTGTGTGGCAAACATGCAAAGAGTCCACCTTGATCAACCAACATCGAACGTCGACAGTGTTTGGATGCCAGCCCCTCTGTTGAGGGACAAACCCATTTTTTCACCCCACCAAGCCTTTGTTAACCGAACGCCACCTTGCTCTATTCACTATTATAACTTACCCGCCCGCTTTGTTCCACTGTCTCTTTATAGCCTCCAAAAACTAGAGCCCTCATATAAAACCCCCCTCCCCCTGACCCTCACTTGCGACCTCTGATCGGCCATTCCACGACTTTACGAGCACAACTCGCACCAGAAAAAACCGAAAAAGCAAATTCAACCATAATCATCCAACACACACACACCACCATGCAATTCACTCTCACCGCCACCCTTCTCGCCCTCACGGCGACCCTCGCCACCGCTCTCCCGGCCACCTACGCCACCCTGACCAAGCGCGCCGACATCTCGGGCCGCGTCAACTTCTACAAGCGCTGGGACTGCAGCAACAGCTGCGTCGAGCGCGGTTTGTGCCTCTCGGGACAGGCGGAGGAGGGCATGAAGGGCTCCGAAGACGATTTTATTGGCTGGACTTCTGGGTGCTGGGATCTTCCAGAGGGCGCCAACTCAATCGGGCTGAGCGTCAACAACGGACACCAGTTCCTCGCGCTGGACAAGACGTGCAAGGAGTTCAAGGACAGCGGGTTCAACGCCGGGACCGGGGAGTTGAGGGTCGGGAAGAAAAAGCTGGAGTGCAATACTGTGGGAGATGGCGTGAAGGCGGTGTATTATGTGTGGTAGATGAGGAGTCCGGACGTTGGCTAGTCTGTCGATCGGCTGGCCGTGAGATTGTTAGGAGGAGTTAGCGAGTTTGGAGATCTTCGTTGCATGCCTGCATTTGATTGAAATTGATGAGATATTGTTTTCCACTCGACTTTATGTTCCATTTCGTGACATTTCATTGTGATAGGTTGAGTCGTGATGACACGCTGCGAGCCACTAGTCTAAAAACCACTTTGGAACTGCTAAGTATTAGCACCAACATGAGAACCCTTGACACTAGGTACCAGCTTACCTTCAGGACCCCAAACAGCCAGCGCTTCATCGCCTGCTGAGCTCCACCCGATCGGCGTATCCTTGTTCACTAAATCCCCGTCCGCATAGTGCTCAATCATGTTACCGTGAACGTCCCACCAGTAGTCAAAGATTTGACTGCCCAAGATATGCCGTCCCACGCCCCAAACCGATGTGTAATTCTGCTTGGCGAGCCACTGGTGACCCAGCTGCTGCGTGTCGAAGTCATGGACTTCGAAGCTTGCATGGTGGACGTGCGTGGTCGGGTTGCCGGCCATGAAGAGCGTGTGGTGGTCCACTGGGTCGTCGCCGCGGTCCAGGTGCATGAATACGGCCACGTCTTTGGTCTTACCGTCATCTGTCGGGACATAAAGGAAGTCTGTAGGCGCGAAGTTGAAATTTCTCGTGTAGAACTCCAGCTGCGCTTCAAAGTCTTGCACGCAGTAGCCGTAGTGGCCAAGCTTGTGCACAGCTGCAGGCCCTGGCGTGAAGCGGTTAAACTTTCGCACTCTCGGTTTGTCCACTTCGTCGTTCAAGACGATCTTTTCGGGTAGCTCGCCAACCGACGCCGGTTGCTGCCCGTACATCAGGTTCACTGGGAAGCCCTGCGGATCATGCACGGTCATCATGTGTCCGCCTCCTGGAGCTTCTTCCAGCGCTTCAATCGGCCCCGCGCCGGGCAGCAACGCCGCCTTCTCCAGATCCTCCATGCTCTCCACTTCGAACGTTCCGCCCAAGAACTTCTTCTCGTCGCCCTCTTGCGCAAAATACACATACTGGTCGCTCCCATAACCCCGGAACCAGATCTTGTCTTCCGTCTGTTTCGCAATGTGCATCCCAAAGTCCTTCAGAAACTTTGTAATCTTCGCCATGTCCGGGTGCTGGTATCGCATGTGCGCCAGTCTGACCAACTTAATCTGCTTCGCCGTGTCGATGCCGACGCTCTTCTGCCATTCGGCCAGCTGCTGCGACTCCTCGGCCTTATCCTCGCTATCCAGCACCGAGTGTCCAGCATTGGGTGTTACCTCGCCCTGGCCATCCGTCTCTGCCGTGATACCGACCGGTCGCTCGACGCCGAACTGGGACGAGTTGCCTTGAGGCGGGGTCCACTCTGTGTCAGCCATGATCCTTCAGTGTGCACTCCTTGTTGAACAAGAGGTTGCGATGATGCTGATGAATAGTGCTCGACATGGCGATGGTGTCGCTCTCGCAGTCAGCGATTCCCTTGGCTGACCTAGAGAGAAGTACCGAGTCCGCGTGGTGGGGCAAGATGAGGTCGGGAGGTAACATGGCGGATTGCCGAGCTGCGCGAGCCGATATATGCTCGTCGGCAGTTGAAGCCATCACGTGGCTGCTGGGAACAGGGTTGCTGAAATCGTTGGAATATTTTTTCAAGCATTAATATCAATAGGTGCTGTAGCAAGGAGAAGCAGCCGTTGTGATAGAGCGGAGAACGACGGAAAGGGCATCCGATAGCATGATTCAAAAGCTCCGACAGCAACGTAGGGAGATTGTTCCAGCTTTCAGACAGCGTGATTCATTACACCATACGATTCAGGTTCACGGTTGCTGGATCGTCTCTATGCTTCAACGATCCTCAGACCAGAACGTTTCTAGGGTTCCCTCGGACGACTTCTTGGAAGTCTGTGTAGATTTCTAAAGTATGGTTGGTCGTCCGGACATCAGCTGGACAGAGATCTCGTTCTTGACCTGAACGAGCCAGAATCGCAGAGCTACATACTACAGCTCCAGCCGCCAACAAGGAGCACTCTGCAAGCAATGACACTTCGGAGCGCCCATCAAGCTCCCCAATGATCATGCAAGTACTGCTTTACCGTTCATGCGGTGCTGCTGAGACCTTCTTGAAGGTCGCTGTGGTCGGCTCACGCCCCATGTCCAATGACGAAAAAGTCGTCGAGACGCCACGCTGCGATTTGGGTTGAGACTGACATTCCTTGCAGCACCACCGCGGAGGCTATATGCCATTCTGATAGGCAAAAATCCGTTGCTTCTCGAAGCGCAAAGTAACGAGAAGCTTTAGAGCTTCTTTGGACCGCTTTTTGGCATACATAGAACCTGCCTAAAACGACAGTATTGGCTTTCGATAGTATCGGCAATAGCACAGTGATAGGCAACAGTGCTGCTTGTCAAAGTCTCATCCGACCAAGCTCAAGCTGCACCTGAATCATATTCTGATTGATTTTGGATGGCCGCATAACGTCAATGCCAGGACATTCCATGAGACGGTGAATTGCTGCACTCTAGCTATCCGTATTGCGAAATCGAATGCTGCGCAAGATGTGCTCTCAATGCCAAGCCTTGGCTAACTTGAACGAGCCTTCAAACAGCGATCTTCAAGTTTGGTGGGGTCGAAGACAACAACAAGTTGGATAGTCATGGGCAAACCGCGTACCCACCGGTGGGGCTTGTCACAAAACGCATTGAGCGCTTGAGAGCTCTTGTGTGCATTCTGGCCGCATTTAACGTTGTCAACACGGTGGGCTTCTCCGGAGAGGGCGACTCGGTCACTACGTCCAAGGTCGAGAGAAGAAGGTGTTGGTGCACACGTGCTGTGCATGTGCACCGAAGGCTAAACAGTCCCGAGTTTCGAGGATGCGGCACGTGGCGAACAGGCGTGTGGGGCGCTTCGGGAGGCGTCCAAAGGCACCACATACAGATACTTTGTAACGGCACCCAAGATCGGTAGATAGAGCCATGTCGTCGCTGCTCCCCGCGGCGGCGCTCGTCCAGGTGCACTTTGGCAATAGGCATAATCATCGTGTTGAGCTCACACCGCAGAAGCCTCATGGATACCCTAGTCGGCTCTGAGGAGAATCTGGAAGCAGAGGAATCTGCGACAACGGCTTGTTCTCCCGCACAAACAGATCGAACGGACCGAGCCAGAGGAGTGGGGCCCCTAGAACGAAGCGACTCGGGGAACACACGGCCCCGTTGTTGCAACAGAGTTCCACCGCCATCCTCGAGCGAAGCGCCACGGACTGCGAGTTGTGGATGTCACGCTGCGGAGCATAGAGTCGTTCGCCCATGCCGTCACCCTGTGCGATTCGAGTTGAACAGTAGACAAGACCGGGCGTGCAGTGGGCGGCGTGGAGCATGTCTAGCAGGTTAGTCCAGCGCAGGATTATGTTGGTGAGGCGGAGTTTTGTCGGACAGATGATTGCGATGCGAAGCAGGAGTCAGTCTGTGCAGATTCTTAGGCGAGAGGCAGCCGGGGGGGGGGGGGGGCCCCCC
>JAWXCT010000163.1:369321-393569 GCA_034509035.1 Saxispiralis lemnorum
GGGCGGAGGTGCTGAGTTTGGGGGGTTGGGCCATGGTGGTGGGCTGTGCGCTGAGGGTTTGGGTCGTGGGTGAATGGGTTTTGATTGTTGGATGGCGGAACGATGGTGTCAGGGACGGACGCCGGCGTGCCGTTTGTAGGAGCGGAGGTTGCACGCGCACAAAGAAAGTGGGTGGTCGTCGAAAGCAAGCGGGAGGGGTGTCGGTGGCTAGACGAGGGGCGGTGTCAAAGGTCAAGGCAGTGATCGGAGTGGATGTCGGACGTGTCTGGGAGAAGGGAATGAAGTTGGACAGAGGGTTGCGCCTCGCGTGTAAAGCGCGCCATCGCTATTGTCCGTTCGTCTCCTCCACCACCCGTTTGCTGCCCCGCCATCCAGCACGAGGCCAATCGCTTTCGCTTTCGGCGCCGTCCGTCGAGGCGCCTGGGTGCAGCGGCCCGCTCCCGGAACCTTTTCTTATTTCGACTCCCATTATCCTTAGCCTCACGGAGGGACATAAACCTCAATCTTCTTAGCTTCGGTGCATAGGTCTCGATGCATGCAACGATCGATAAGCCTTAAGACAGGATTTCCGAGAGAACTCGAAACGAATCAATGAGCATTTTACTGTCCAGCACGCGTACAGGCTTATCGAGCGAACTTTCACTGAAGCCTCCCCGGGTCACAGAGCAAATCGCACTTTAAGTTGAAATATCGTTTGCTCTTGCATTTAGACGATACAGCACTCTCCAGCCTAGTTATGATAATGCGACTGTCTAGTCCTCGCGATGCTCTGCAGTGCCGCCCTTCCCCACACTCTCTGCTTCCCTCAAATCGGGTCCGGGATCACGCCTGTCAGCGAAGCCGCCATCATCATCCTTACCAACATCCCACTTCCGCCTATCCTCCAGCTCCCGCACCCGATACGCAGCCCCATGCGTCTCTGCCAGCGCAAACTTCCGGGCCGGAAGCCTCCGCTCAAACAACTCATCCAGCTCCTCCAAGCTGCGATTCTTCAGCTCCGGAACGCAACAGTAAGCGTAAACCGAGGCCAGCACCGCAAAAGCCCCGTAAATCCACCCAATATTCGCGCCAATCCCATCGAGCAAATACGGCACGGTGAAAGCCACCAGCCAGGCGGCGACGACGTTGACGGAGGCGGAGAAGGCCATGGTCTTCTCGCGTAGCGACGCCGTGCCAATTTCGGCGCCGACGATGTACGCAACGGGCGCCCAGGTGCCGCTGAAGAAGAAGTTGAAGAGCAGCACGCACGCGACCAGGCCGCGAGCGTCGGATTGGCCGATGTTGCCGCGTGTGCCGAGGATGGCGATGGCGAAGAGCCAGGGGGCTTGCAGGATGCCACCCCAGACTAGGATGCGGCGGCGGCCCATGATGTCCATGAGAGCGATGCCGAATAGGGTCCCTGCGAGTCCGCTGGTGGCGGAGCCGATGGTGTATTGGAACGCTTTGTTGCCGAGGCCGACAGAAGCGTAGAATCTAGGCGTCAGAAACGCAGGTCGGTACGTCTGCGAGAGTGACAGGCACATGAGCTTACATACCTTGGACTGTATTGTGATACACAACCCTGTCCTGTAAATTGCTGCAGGATGAATACAACACATGCAATGCCGGTCCGACGACGGTTCGAATGTCCAATGAAGAGATGATGCCATGGTGCCTTCTCAATTGAATTGTGAATGGCTTCCTCAATGGCGTCGGCTTCCGCCGTGCAAGATCCGGCCTTGACGTCGTCCTTGGGTCGTACTCTCTCCAATGTCTTTACGGCATCGGGCTTGCGGCGCTTACTGATCAGCCAGCGTGGACTGGCAGGGATGAAGATGGAGAGCACGATGATGACCGATGGCATCACCGCCTGCATCGCCACGGGTGTGATCCAGCCTGGTGCCTCTGTGGCATCGCTGAAGTTTTCGTTGATTCCTGATGACATGATCTGGCCGAATTGGATGAACGTCTGGACGGAAGAGACAACGGCGCCTTGATTCGCCGTCAGCGTTGTCTCGGAGTAGTCCTCTTGGGTAAGCCATACCTCTGATCGGTGCAGGTGTGATTTCTGACTGATACGTCGTTGCAGTCGTCTCGGCGAGTCCAACCTCGAGACCTGTCAATGTCGAACGTGAGCAAGGAGATCGAAAGCTCTGTTCACTCACAGAGACATATACGATGATACGTCCAACCACAAATTGAGCGACCGTGGTGGCAGTGCATTCAATGATGACACCAACGAAGCCCAGAGAACAGAGGACCCAGATCGTGATCTTATGCCCCAGCTTTTCCAAAAAGAGCGGCGCTGTTGCGGTTCCAACGATTTTGCCGGCAAAGCCGACGGAGCTCATGAACGAAGCTCTCGAGGCTGATAGCGCATAGCTTCCGTCTTCGCCGATGGGAGATCCAAACTGGCGCTGGAAAGCTGGGATGTTTTGCACGCCCGCAAAACTCTGCGAGAAACATTAGCTAGGGAGGCAAGCTCGTTTCATGTGGGCTCAGAGCTGACTGTAACATCAAACCCGAAGAGCATGTTGAGCAATGCTGTCGTGAAGCAGCACGCAAACAGTCGAGGCGTCATGGTCCTCGCCATCTTTCGAACAGTGTCGCTCTGCTTGCGCCCATGAGCGCCATTCTTGATTCTGCGCATTTTCGAGCTTAGGAAGAAGATTTGGTGCAGGCAGGCTAACAAGATCGGACCAGGAAGAGCGGCATGCACCTTTTTTCTGATTGAAAGAGTCGGTGTCAACAACTTTGAACGTCATTAAGATCGGCAAGATGTGTGAGGGCGCAAGCACATCTAGGTAGCGTCTGCCCTCAAAGCTTGCCTTAGGAAGTCACCCATCTTCGAACCATAACAGGAAACCCGGCGAGTTAGGCTAACATGGACGGCACAGTAGTGCTTCTTGGTCAGACATGATAATTGTGACCAATACTATTTTCCGCCAGTCGTGGCAACAAAAAGGGCTCAAGCGAGTCGACGGGGCCCTGTTGGACAAGCACGCGATTGCTGTTTTGCCGTCTCATCATGGCGGGCTCGAGTCAGAGACAGCTCCATGGCTTCCCCGCGAATCCGCAGCTGACTTACTCCGCGTTTTTTGATTACCATGAGGGGTAAAGATCGACAAAACTAGCCGGCCCGGAGGCCGAGCTGTGCTGCACGGCGGCATCTTGCTTAGGTAGCTGAAGTACCTCCGCCATGGATGCTGGTGTCGTGCTCCAGCATTCAACTCCAAGGCGCTGCTGTTCTGTTTTCTTCTATCGATCGCAATTAACAAATTTCGTGTGGCGCTGTTCCGGTCCTTCCGGCTCGATTCCTAAATTGTCAATATGGCTCTCTCAAGAAGGCCGAACTTTCTGATCATGATGGCGGATGGTAAAACAACGGATGCACAAGCGTGTTCGAGCCTCTGCTGAATGGTAGATATAGACCTGGGATACAGCGATCTGGGCGCTTTCGGAGGCGAGATCAGAACTCCAAACCTGGACAAGCTTGCTGCAGATGGCGCGCGGTTTACAAACTGTAAGAATCGCTCTCATTGTGCTATGGAGCCTCGTTGAGGCCTTTCCAGATTACACCGCGGCCGCATGTAGTCCAACTCGGGCAATGCTTCTTTCTGGAACCGACAATCACATCGCTGGCGTGGGCGTGATGAGCGAGCAGAAGGGCCGCGATCCAGATCGTTGGAACGTACCAGGTCATGAAGGGTTCCTGAAG
Organism: Saxispiralis lemnorum; assembly: GCA_034509035.1. Lineage (NCBI taxonomy): Eukaryota > Fungi > Ascomycota > Dothideomycetes > Mycosphaerellales > Aeminiaceae > Saxispiralis > Saxispiralis lemnorum. The sequence continues at coordinate 373,019 of JAWXCT010000163.1, forward strand.
TATGTTCGCTTCTCGGGGCAACGCCTTGATCATCAGCTGATTATACATCCCTAGTCACGATGTCGCCGCGCTCTCTGAGATGCTGCAAGACGGTGGCTACCATACTCTCCTCAGCGGCAAATGGCATCTCGGTCTGCGGTCGGAAAACAATCCGGCTGTTCGAGGATTTGACAGGTCTTTTGCCCTGCTTCCAGGCTGTTCCAATCATTACGGCTGGGAGCCGCAATTCGGTGAAGACTATAACAACTTCTTCACCCGCATCCCACCGCTGTATTCCGAAGATGGCAAGAAGGTCGACATCGAGCCGAATATGAACCGAGATCCAAAAGGATTCTTTACGTCAGACTTCTATACTGACAACTTGATCAAATACCTGAATGAGCGCACACCAGAGAACAAGGAAAAGCCCTTCTTTGGATACTTGCCATTCTCAGCGCCTCATTGGCCACTCCAGTGCAGTGAAGAAGACCGCGACCGCTACAAAGGCGTTTACGACGATGGACCTGACGCACTCCGTCTGAAGCGTCTGACTGCATTGCAGAGGCTGGGCATCATTGACAAAGATGTTAAGCCGCACGCAGTGGTTGCACCGGAGATGATCAAGAAGTGGGAAGAGATGCCAGACTACGATCGTAAAGCGTCCGCGCGAGCAATGGAGACCTTTGCGGGGATGGTCGATAATATGGATGTCAATGTCGGCAAGATTGTTGAGTATTTGAAACGCACTGGCGAGTTTGATAATACGTTCATCATCTTCCAGTCGGACAACGGTGCGAGATATCAGTCTGCCCATGTGCATGTACTGTGCTGACAGGACTCTCAGGAGCCGAAGGCGCTTCATACGAGGCGCTGCCGACAATGGGAGCTGACCTGATGCGAGTCATAAACACCTATTGTACGTAGTCAGTAGGCCGTTCGCCTTTTGAGGAAAGCTGACCCCGTATGCCACAGATAACAATGACATTGAAAACATCGGAAATCCAGACTCGTTTGTCTGGTACGGCACAAGGGTCAGTACGATCTTCACCCCTCTCAAGTTTCCGCTGCTAAACGGCCTCTGGAAGTGGGCACAAGCATCCACAGCGCCGTCGAGAATGTACAAATACTACAGGTGAGGCTCCAGACGTCGACAATATCTGGTTGGAGCTGACGTGAGCTTAACACGCAGCACCGAAGGAGGGATCAAGGTTCCTTTCAGTGAGTCATCTTCCACCGTCTGATCATGATAGGCCGTCTCATGTCGAGATTCAGTCGTTCACTACCCCAAGTTCGCGCGTGAGCGCCAGGGAGGCACTCTCGTGAGAGCATTTTCCACGGTCATGGACCTTTGCCCTACCATCCTCGACCTCGCCGGAATCCAGCATCCAGCAGGCAGCGGGTGTGCGAAAGGGACATTTCGCGGTCGAGAAGTCGCTCCCATGAGAGGCAAGTCCTGGGTACCATACATGCAAGAAGGCAAGGACCTCAGCTCCCTTCCAACAACCGCAATCCACGGGGACAGCAGCAGCATGGGATGGGAGCTCTTCGGCCGCGCCGCTGTCCGTCAAGGTCGGTGGAAACTGGTCCAGATCGAGCCCTTTGGAGGCGGCCGAGAAGACGGCGCGTGGCAGCTCTATGACATCGAGAAGGACCCCGGCGAGGTCGATGATGTCTCCGACGCTCAGCCGGACAAAGTTGCTGAGTTGCTGAGGATGTGGGATGAATATCGCGAAGCGACCGGTGTAGTCTTGGGCATGCCAATCAAATTCGTTGGCGATGAGTGGGACGGCAATGCGGAAGAAGGCATCATAGGAGGCGACGCGATTTCGCAGACTCAGGCGTGGATGCATGTGAGGAAGGGCGAGGCGCCCCGACCTTGAATGGCAACGATAGGTTTTGTAAAATGGAGCTCCAATGATTCAAGAGCACGCGATTGAGTGATGGGGTGGCTAGGTTGATAGGCCTCGAAATAGAACACTGAATCGGTGCAAGGCAGAGATGAAGCGCGGCTGGTCTTGACAAGTTTGGAGTGGAGACGAGATCCGTGCGCAATATGATGACCAAGTCTGATCGCGCTGAACCGGCTTTTGGCCACTTGATTTGAGCAACACATTGCCTTACACAAGGTAATTCACAGGCTCGCTGTAGAGAAAACAAGCAAGTCCTTCACGCCACTATCAAGGACATTGGAAAAGTGGCGCCTCTAAGTGCCGCAAAGATTGCGGCTGAACCCCTGCACAAAGACGACTAGAAGCTCGCATGCCTCAGTAATACTAGGCCAAACCTTTCCGCCGCTTCTTCGCCCCCCAACTGAAACGACACCGACAGTGCAAGCGTTACGTCCGTTCGAGCCTCTTTCTCAGCGTGCGCGTCCGCTTCATTAGCTTCTTGTACTTGTGCTTCTTCATCTTCAGCTTGCGCTGCCGCTTGACCGAAATGAGATGCATCTTTATCCGCTCCTGGCGCGGTGCGGCAGGAGCGCGACGCACAATGCCATGTGACATACCACCGGCCGCGGATGCATGCTGTGACCTGTCCTGACGCTGGCGCATGCGTGTCAGAAAGGGGTGGCGGGCTGGAGTGGGTTCGCGAATGGCGTTTGCCGGGTAAGGAGTCTTCTCCTCGACTTCGTCCCGAAGACGAACCAGCGGAGAAGGTGTAGCCGAGTAATCTATCTGGCCGTCTGAATAGGTAGACTCAGTGATCCGAATCCGCGTCTCCCAGTGCTTCTGCTTGGGTTTCCGCTGACGGCTGGAAGCCTTTTTCGGAGCAGCTTTCTTGTCCTCGGGAAACTCTTGTGGCAGCGGCGGTGGCTGAAATGGCTTGAACTGCGCCACGAGTTCATCGAGACTTTTCATGGGTGGGGGACCGTCGAGGTGCTTCACGCCCCCTTGCTCATTGGAAGGGGACTCCGAAAGCACTTCCCATCTCATACCGTCATCCTGATTCTCGCTTGCGGTGTCTTCTAATGATTCTATCGTCTTGTGCAGCGTGTAGATGACATCTTCTGGGCGACGTTCGGCAGAGTTGCCGTCATGCCAGGAATCCAGCTGAGGTCGGGATTGGAAAATAGTGTCGAAGGATTCGGAAGTGGAGGGCGGAGGTAAAGTCGTCTTCAATGAGATTGGGCGGTGAAGCGAGAAGAACGAGGAGAGACTGAGATCTGAAGAGCGCTGTTAGCATACGTACGGCTGCGGGGAGTTTAGCGGCGTACCTTTCGAGTCCATGCCCTGAGTGCTTGGGACGCGCGGAAGCCCTGCGAAGTGGTCCACAGGTCCAGTTCCAGCGGCTTTGGCTCCAGCATTGCTATTCGCTTTCCTCGCATAAGACGTCCGTGTCCTGCCTTTACTGCTCCGCTGGGCCGATGTTTGCTCTTCTGCTGGACCTTGTCCATTCTGGCTTTGCGCCGCCACCTTCGCCGCCGGCGCGGCTTTGCCTCCAGCGGTGCTATCGGGAGGACATGATGTCTTGCTCGACGAGTTGCGGCGCTGATGCGAGGCTGGGCGGGCAGGAGCGTGCAGGCAGTGGGAGGCGGAACAGGTGTTGATGGGTCCAGCAGAGGTAGAAGTGACGGCGCGGTGAGCGGCGCGGCTGAGCTTTGTTGAGATCATCGCACGCGGCGCTTGTCGACTGCTCGCAGGGACAAAGGTGCGCAGGTGGGAGAGGGAGAGGAGAGAGGAGGCGGGGGCGGAGTGATGTTGGTGTGAGGTGCAGCAGTGCAGGCGCCTAGGTCGGCTTTGATACCGCAGCTTGGCCCATGCAATTCACGTGACCTATTCAGGTTGTCGCAAGCGTCAGGCGATACCTTGATGTTGACCTCGGGCTCCTTTCGTCCAGGTGACTTACAAGAACCTGCACCTGCTGGCTTCGCTGTGCGTCTCGCAACGACCTCAATGCAAATCAGCTAACAGCGTAGTAGCTCTCTGCTTTCAAGCGTTCGTGTCAAGAATTTGCCTTTTCTAAGCCGTTGGAGTCCATCTCGGTAGAAGGGGGCATGCAGACTTCCTCGTGCCACCGGCACCACTTTGTCTTCGAATATCTCCTGCTCACACACCCGACCTCTTGACTTCCAGCTCTCACCCGCACAACATGGCCGACACGGAGGAACACACCCCAATCTCGCAGCTATACCAGCTGCCAGACGAGAAGACGATCCAACAAGCCGGCGACACTCTCATCAAGACGGAGCAAGGCGAAGAAATCCCCTTCAAGTCCCTCTACGCAGACCAGTCCACCCGCAACCTCGTTATCTTCGTCCGTCACTTCTTCTGCGGCATGTGCGAGCAATACGCCCGAGCACTCGCGCATGGCCTCCCGCCCTCGGTCCTCGCCCAAACGACGCCGCCTACCAAGCTCAGCATCATCGGCTGCGGTGACCCCGTCTGCGTGCCGAGCTGGCGCGAGCGAACGATGGGCCCCATTCTCTCCGCCGCAGGCGAGGAGACGTATCCCGTGTACGCCGACCCCACACGCGCGCTGTACTCGAAGCTGAGCATGGTGTCGAACCTGGGAATGAGCGAGAAGAGGCCGGAATACCTGACGCAAAGCACCATAAGTACGACCCTGAGTAGTGCCAAGAATGTCGTCATGGACTTGAGCAAGTTGCTGAAGGCTGGTGCCGTGAACCAGAATGGTGGGGAATGGCTGTTTGATCAGACGGGCACGATGGTGTGGGGCCACAGAATGGCCACGACGACGGACCATGCTGAAGTGGCGGAGTTGAAAGAGGTGCTTGGGATAAAGTAGGGGGAACGCGTGAACTCGCGGAATGGTGGGAGGAGAAAGATACCCTTCAGAATGCTATCGATCTTTTCTTCGTGACCGATTGAATCCGGCGGTGGGGCTGTTGCTCGTACTGAATCACGCTCACTGGAGCAACGCACTTCCTACACGCAGCCCGGCTCGGATCACATTTTGCCTCACGCCGCCTGGCACTGCCAAAGTACTCACTCCTCCTCCTTGAGCCCACTACCCTTCATAGCGACCTTATCCGCACCGCTCCCCACTTTCCCCGCAAATGCTCCATCCTGCACAAAGAAGTCCACCTCATCCACAATATCCCACACCACATCCTCAGCAATCTGCTCGCGATACCTCTCGCCCACGGGCCGCAGCTGACGACCAGGGTTCCAACCCTGGCCTGCGCCACTAACCTGTTGGTACACGCCCTCAGCAGTAGTTGGTGACTGCTGTTTCGTGTACTTGAGATGTGCCGGCGGCGCCCAGAAGCCGCCCTCGCGGTCGCCGAAGTTCAGCTCCGCGATGCCGCCCCAGAAGCACGACACGGCAGGGTAGTAGCCGACAAGGCCATCGTCGACGGCACCTTCGCGCGCGCCCACAGCTTTGCCTGGCGCCGAGGCGGGTGGTAGAAATGCTAGTAGCTGCTCGAAGGCTGTGCCAATAAGGCGGCCGTTCTTGTAGACGCGCATGGCGCTATGTGGGAGGGTGCGCAGACTAGGGTGCTCGTGGTGCGGGTTCGGGGCCGCTTTAAGCGCGTCTTTGTTCGCGGCTGTGGTGGGTGGTTGGGCTGAAGAAAGGGTGGAAAGGTTGATGGCGCGGTCGGCGTAGAGGTCCATGGGGCGGGTGGCGACGTGGTCGAGGACTTCGAAGTACGAGTTGCCTTTGTATGAGACCGGTATGCGGTCGCGAATGATGTCAGGCGCTTCGGCGCTTGGGTCCAGATGCGGAGGCGGCGCATCGAAGCCGTCACTTGTCTCCACCGCGGGATTGTAGACGCCAGTGACAACTTTGTGGTGCAAGGAGAGGGAGGGGAGTTGAAGCTCGACACCGATGACATCGCCTTCTTTGACATGCTGGTCCTCAGGGGCGAGTGTGATTGGTGTCGAAGCGGCGGCTTGTGCTTTGGGAGACTTGGCCTTGGACTTCTTTGGATGAAAGAGCTTTCCCGGGCGACTCCGATGCATGGGCTCGAAGCGGATGTCGGTCACGGCGTAACTGTAGCCATCGAAACCAACTGGCGCATCCAGCGGAGCCTCTCGTCTTGCCCAGCCGAACCTCACGTGCGGTTGAGGCCCGTTCGCCGCTCTGTCTGGTCCCTCAGGGGGTACGCCTCGATGCACCTTGATCTCATAATACAGCGATCCCTCTCTAGCACACACGTTGGAACGCACCATACGCCATCCCTTCTCGTTCGTCGTGATGCGTGAGTGTTCCGTAAAATGCATCCATTTATCCGCGTCCTCGAAGCTCAGCCGCGAGTGATGCGGAGGGGGAGACGTGCTGCGGTAGTACTGCTTGTGCGGGAACAGCGGGTCCGCGATCGCCCTATTATACCTGTAGCCCCGCTTGTTCTCGGCCAGGTCCGTCGGCTTGAAGAGTTCGCACTGGCCGTCCGGCATCAAAAACGGCAAAGGCTCATGCGACACGAGTGCATCGGGCTTTGGTGGCTCGAAATCACGTGCAGTGGGCGCGGGAACGTTGAAGCGCTGTGGTGTTGGGTGGGCGTGTTGCGTATTGGCTTTACGTTTGCCGAGAGTGTTGCTGCTGGCAGCACCGTTGGGCGCACTCTCTCGCTTCTTCAGTGTCTCCTTTTTTTCTCTCTGCTCGCGTTGGACCGGCGCTGCGACGGGCGCCGGAGTTTTGGAGGAAGGGCGGGCGTGGGCAGGGTTTAGAGGTGAGGGAACATTCGGCGCATGATCAAGTTCGGTGCCTGGCGCGAGCGGCGCAGGCGATTGTATTGGAGCGGGTGCACCGTCGGCCATTGTGCTGTGCCGAGAAGTGGATTTATCTGTTGTGAGGGCCGAAGAGCATGTGAGCACACAGCTCGACGCGTGAAAGTGAAGTTGGACGTGGCTCGTAGCCGCTTGGCCCCTGGCCCGGCCCGCTCATACGAGCTTGCTCCTTCCACATCTGGATGAGCAGTGAACATGTGCCGGTGTTCGAGCAATCAATTCAGGTTTTCCCGCTTCAAAGACAGATGAGGGTGGACATTTTGCCACCTCGATAGAACTCTGATGTTCTTTAGGCCCATATAATGGCGCCTTACGATCCGTCTGATCAACGCAACTTTCATTCCTGTTCTGTCTTGTAGATCAATTCGAGATGAACATCAGCAACCTCTCCTACGAGCAACGGTGTCACTGGAGTGGGTCGAAGTTCCTCCGTATCAGTTGGCAAATCGCGTTTCATCGATTCCGACCAACGATCAGCAGCCAAGCACAATCATGGCTTTCCGCGCATTCTACTCGAAACCTTCGACGGCGAACAATGGCCACGTGAGCAGCTTTTACATCCCCTTTTTGGACACCAAAACTGCGCTAGCAGCCAGCGGCCCGCCATTGTGTCCAGACCCACTTCTTTACAAGGCATGCGAAGCTGCAGCTCCTCCGCCCTTCGACCACACATTCCTTCAACCGCTATACATTCTTCTGATCTACGTACACCCTTCCACGTTTCGATATTCTCGAGAACACCACTTCCTCGCACCTCGACTACCTTCTTACAAACTCACGACTCCATTCCATCAAAGACTGTGACCGTCTCTAACCTCCAACCTCTCGCGAACCCCCCGACCTCTTCCAATCCACCGACCCTTTCTGGCGATCCCACACCTTCGCCAACCCGACCCACCACCATGCCCCTCCTCGACAGCCAAGACTTGGACGACTCCGGCTTTCGCAAGCTCCCCCAATGGCTCAAAGCACGCATCTGGGCCCTCGCCCTCGCCCTCCCCCGCCCAATCGTCTTCAACCTCTTCGTAGACGGCACCGCGCGCCTGGACCAGCCCTTCTCATACAACACAATGGCGCTCGACCTCACGCGTTAGGGGATGGACGACTTCGAGTTCGTCGCCCACTTCTTCGCGCTCAACAGCTTCGTCCTGCGCACGAATGTTCTGAGGAGACCCACGGCACTCGTGATAAACTTCCTGGTCTACGCCACGCGCGAGGAGATCCAGCGGATCGTTGAGACGCGGCCAGCGCGAACAGGAGCCAGACGGCATGAGAGTCTCATCGAGGGCAATGCGCTGCGCATGTGGTTCCACAACCTGCGCCGCATGCGCACGGATTGGTTGACCAGGGTGGACATTGTGGTTGGCGAGTGGAGCACAAGCCATCCACTACACCAGAAGCCGGCGGAGAACCTTGCGGTCGACTTGGGTGAGATTTTTGCGATCGTTGGCAAGAAATCTTGTTTGCGTACGGAGGTCTCTTGCACGATTGTGGTCGACATCCCCTGGGACGAGAAGGAGCCTCAAGATAGCAGTCTGCGACTTTCCATCTCGGACATTGAGGCCGCGAAGGAGGAGCTTGAGCAGAAGATCGACGACAGAGCCAGAGATCTGAGGCGGGCGAAGAGGGCCGGGTCATACACCGATGACAAGCTCAAGAAGATAGCGCGCCACATTGACAGCGGTCGGAGACAGATCGTGAAGCTTCTGGACCGGGTGGAGCAGCACTGCGCGTGGCGCAGAGGCCAAATTGGAGTCGGGGAGCGGGCGGAAGAGCAAGAAGGTACGTTCGGTCAAGATGATCATATTTCAAGGGCCTAAGCTAATATTCGGCAGACCGAAATCGTGTCGCTGCGGAGGCGCGACTTTCGCAGGTGGAAGGACGCCGTGCGTTGATCGAGGGGCGGCGGGCTATGATTCGCCGCCGTAATGGATTGTTGGCCTGAAGCAAGGCGGTCAGCATGAAGTCGCGTTCGAAGCGTGACGATGATGACAGGACAGGCGGCGCGGAAGTGGTTCAGAGGATTGGCTGTTGTTTGATAATCACGACCACAGCTTTCGCTGCAACTTAGATCATGTGTTGAAAAGGAAAAGGAAGTTGTTTCATCTTGCAATGGTATGTCGATGGGTAGAAGGGAAAGTGAACGTACCATTCTGCTCGAACATCAATCCAATCATCCTGCTTGCTGTGGTAGTGTGCGAATGCACCCGTAGCAGAGCCGACTTCTTTCTGGCGCGGCGCCGTCCAAAAGCATGTCGCAGAGTTCACACTGTGCTTCGATCTCGCTGAGGGGTTCGGCGTGCAACTTGCCACTGGTCCTCACCACGTTTGCGACGATCGAAGGATACTCGCGCTCGACAGAATCGAAGTACTGCCTCATGAGCTCGTCGATGGTAGTGTTCTTCGTGCTGACAGCAGGCGCGGTCAAGTCATTGAGTCTGAGCCGCTCCAAGGAGGGTTCAACTAGTGAGCCGTAGGCCACGAGCTCTTTGCTCATGATCTCACGGACAGGGAAGTAGAAGGGGGTGCCGTGAGGCGATTGCCCGTCGGCCACGACCCAAGGCAAGGAGAATCCTCTACCCTTCGCAGTCTCTGCCAGAGTCCGCTCAGCAAGCCTGGTCGTGCTGTCGCCCCACAAGATCGCCTCACATTGCTGTTTCTGTGCGAAGTGTACTACGAGCTTTCGTTTGAGAATCTGAAGTACATCTGTTCGAGATGTCGCAGAGTCAAGAGACGCTAGTAACTCCTGCAGTCTCTGTGATGGAGATGCATGGTCGTCAGTAATCAAGCGAGCGCTCGGAATGCGATCTGCGAGCCCGGTAACTTGGCCGTATGAGAATATGTCTGAAATGTAAGCAGTAGAGTAAGTATGATCGGGATAACGCTGTTTCACCATGTCCAGCCGCGCGGATCGCTCATCTTCGATGGATGAGAGATCATAGATGTGAAGCACGTGTAATGCAAACCCAGTCCTGTTGCTTCTCTCGATCTGTGCCTGAAGATGCTGGCTCAAGACATGTAGCAGCGCCGTGGACGCCGGGCCCAGCGACAGCGGCAGCAGCAGTACGCGCTTCTGGCTGGGCTCAGAGTGGCGCACCCGGAAGGTCTCCATGCGCTTCACCACCTTGGTGGAGACGTACTTGCAGAAACACGCATTGCACAAAGGCTCGGTACGGACGGTGATGACGGGCTCTTGCACCTGGCAACGTCTGCACAGCGTTGGGTCCAGCGGTGCTGCACTGCGTCTGCTCGGCATGATGGGAATTGAATGTCAAGATCACGCAACCATTATCCACATGCAATTTGACGCGCAAGTAGAATGTATGGTCTTGCTTCGACCTTTCGTGACGAGAGAATAGGTTTGGTGAGGAGAAATGGAGAGCGCGGAGGACGTGAGGTCGACGAGGCGAAAATCTGTGCTCCGCCGAGGTTCTTCCGGCTCTTCATGGCCAAGACAGGCAAGCAAAGTTCAAGACCTCGCTTTGGCTGCTCCGGCGGCTTGGACGCCAACTTCGACGTCTTGTCAACGAGGCTTTGCCTGCTTCGCTTTGTCTTTGTCGAGTAGTACATCTTTAGACATCGTGCTATCGAACGAACAGATCGCTGTCTGCGAACAACTATCGCCTTTCAGCACCCATTGGCAGCTACCGCGCCCTCCGTGTCGCAGTCGCCCCCAAGCCGGATATCCTCCCGACCTTCGTCATTGCGCGCTTGGCAGCGTAGCCCGGACCGTCGTCCATCAACATCCCGCCCACACTTCGCCCACCACCTCGCGACCTCTGCACACTCGTTCTTGCAACCCCACTTCTCGCCAACTACGGCTTTCTGGAGCGGCGACTGGGCGCACCCTCGAGCTGCATGCATCCGGACAACGACGCCCACTTTCCGAAGACACCACCTCTGTCCTTCACGCCTGACCATCTCGACCGGTCAACCTTGCAAAGGCCCAGAAATCCTTAGAGCAGCGAAGCTCGTTTAACACACTCCACATTCGCCACAAAGAACCAAACCGACAGCCCATCTGTTTGTTACCAACGCCGGTTATACCGCGCCAACCGAGACCATAACGGCTTGCTCGAGCACACTCTTGCTCAATTTAAGAGTCGCAAACAGCAGAAATCATGGCTTGGGAACATTTGTCGGTCAACAAGCCTCACTGGGTCTATTTGATCTTGGGCGGTTTCACAACACTCTTCATGCTGTGCTCGTCTATCATCAAGGAGCGATTGTACATAGGCGAAGCTACAGTCGCTACCATCTGCGGCATCATCTTCGGTCCTCACGCGGCCAATCTGATAAACCCGCTGTCATGGGGCAACACCGATCAGATTACCCTGGAATTCTCGCGGATTGTACTTGTTGTCCAATGTTTCGCCGTTGGTGTTGAGCTGCCCAAGTCGTACATGGAGCGACACTGGAAGTCAGTGGTCTTTCTGCTTCTCCCGGTCATGACGTTCGGCTGGCTTATCACCAGCCTCTTCATTTGGGGACTGTTCACGCCGAGCGCAAACTGGCTGGACAGCTTGTGCATCGCAGCTTGCGTGACCGCCACGGATCCTGTTCTGGCCTCCTCTGTCGTCGGTAAGGGCAAATTTGCAAAGCGTGTGCCTAAGCACTTGCGCGACCTGCTCTCGTGCGAGTCTGGCTGCAATGATGGAATGGCGTTCCCTTTCGTCTACCTTGCGGTCTACATTATTCGTTACAAGGGCGAGCCAAATCACGTCGCGCTCCATTGGTTCTGCTTCACGATCCTGTACGAGTGTGTCTTTGGTGCGTTTTACGGTGTTGTTATCGGCTATATCGCCAGACGCATGATTCGTTACGCACACGAAAAGGACTGGATTGACCGAGAATCTTTCCTCGTCTTCTACTTTGTCTTGGCCCTCTTCTGTGCCGGCTCCGGAGCGCTCCTTGGTATGGATGACCTACTCGTGGGATTTGCGTGTGGCGTCGGATTTAGTAATGACGGCTGGTTCACGGAGAAGACCGAGGAGTCGCACGTTTCTAATGTGATCGATCTGCTCATCAACTTGGCCTTCTTTGTGTACTTTGGCACCATTATCCCATGGGCGCAATACAATGCCGGCTTCTTGAACCTGGACGTTTGGAGGCTGGTCGTTCTGGCGATACTTGTACTCTTCTTCCGCCGCATCCCTGTCATGTTGGCACTCAAACCTGTCATACCAGACATCAAGACCTGGCGCGAAGCCGCATTCGCGGGGCACTTCGGTCCGATCGGTGTTGGTGCCATCTTCGTCGCAATCTTGGCCAGAGCAGAGTTAGAAACGGGGGAAACTACGCCGCTCGAAGAGCTTCCAGAGCCGGGGTTTCCACACTACAACGTAATCGAAATGATCTGGCCAATCACGACATTCTTGATCATCACATCAATCATTGTGCATGGTTCTTCGATCGCAGTGTTCACCCTTGGCAAGCACATCAACACTCTCTCCTTGACGATGAGTTACACGAAAGCCAAGGATGACGAGAACACCTGGATGGACCGCCTGCCAAGGATTCAGTCCCGCTCCAAGAGCTCCATGTCGATGCAGCGATCCGACTCTGAAATTGACGAGAAGACTGCACCGGGCACGCTTCCGCTTTCAGTTCCTGGACCTATCTTGCGGCGTCAGAAGGATGATGAATACTCGGACGGTGTCTATCACCGCGGTTCTGGCAGACATCGACGACGACGCAGCAAACATGAAGACTCTGAGTACAGGGCCGGTGGCCCTATTAGCCAATCGGCCATTGCACCTGCCTCAATACCGCCAATTTCAAGCGCTGAGCAGCTTGGCAACAGGAGCGACTCCGACACGCTTGCGGTGAAGAGCGAGTCGCCTCCGAGCGGCGACGAACGGAAACCGGCCCACGACATGCAATCTGAGGAGCCAAATGCGAGAGATCGAAGTGACGTTGCTGAAATTTATGAGGAGGGCGGTCAGACTGTGTATGAAGACAAAGAGGGCAATGTGCTTGCAGTTGAGTCCAGCCATGGACAAGGTGCTTCTCGCGAAGCATGGGAGCGGGACGAAGCTTCACGGCTTATGCACGTGGAAGGCGCTGACCACAACCACGGCGTTTCTCCGGTGAAAGACGACCCCAGTACGGACACAGCCCACAAGGTCGCGGAGGAGGCCAAGACGCTTCAGGAGGAGGCCAAGGACAAGATTGAGGGTCCTTCTGCGGATCCGCCCAAGAGACCTGGGCATCGCTGGCGCCAGGGCACGACCAGGATGAGCCAGAACACCATGGCTCTGCTGAAGAAACGCGAAGGCGGGACAAAGGCAGAGAAGGCGTCAGAGACAAAGCGCAGACCTGGACCTGCTCATGCGTATCAATTCGGCAACACAATCATCGTCGAGGACGAGGACGGCGAGGTGATCCGGAAATACGACATACCTGCACCCGAAGGGAAGCAGAGCAGCCACTCGCAACAAGGCACTAAGCACCGCATCGGGCAGATGGGCAAAATGCTAGGCATCGGGGCGAAAGAGGGCAAAGCCAACGCCGCCGATGGGTCCTCGGCTGAAGCCAGTTCCTCGCAAGTCCAGGACAACGACCTGCGCTTCAACATCGAGTCCGGTGGCCAGCGCATGAGCAAAGAGCAGTTCATAGACCACATCCGGGATATGGACCCCAAGCGCCGCGTCCAGACCGTCGAGGCAAGCAACGTCCCCGAAGCCGTCAAGCGCGAGGCCCGCAAAGACGCGCTCGAGTCTGCAGGCACGAAGCGCCAGGCTCCAGGCCCTCAGGTGCGTGTCGCCAGTAGCTCGGGCCCCGAAGCATCTGTGCAGCACTACATGGGACGGGGGCCAAATGCGTTCAAGCTCGTCGACTCCAACACTAACCTCGAGGTCCCTTTCCACGACGTCTCGGGCCAGCTGCGGGACCGCAGCTCCCCCGCCGAGACAGGCGCTGAGCGTCGCCGCCGTCTCGCCGCGCAACAGCAGCAGCAGCAGCAACAGCAGCAGCAGCAGCAAAAGAAACCGGCCCCAGCGTCCGAGCCCGTCCGAGAAGAAGAGGACTCAGAAGACGACGGCACCGAGCGCGTCCCGCCCGCATCCAAAACATCATTGTCCAACGCCCCCACTACCGACACCGGCGAAACGGCCGCAGAACGCCGACGACGTGAGGGCGCACTGGGTATCCGCGGTGGTGATGAGGACAGTGATAGCGAGGAGGACGAGCAGCCGAGGCAAGTGCCAAGAGGAATCAGGTTCGCGGATGAGGCTAGGCCGGCGAAGGAGGGGGGTCGGAGGGGTCAAGGTGTGCGGTGGGGGAAAGATACGGGGAGGTAGTCTCGAAGCGAGGGCGTTGTGAGGGTACGATTTGTAGTTTTGGGCGTGGGGTACATACTGGCGGGGCTATTTGAACAATGTCAATTGGTATATTGTGTTGCTTCTTCTAATCCTTTGCTTCTTTCGATCCTCTAAAATCGCCTCGCGCGGACGATGGGGCCTACGAAGTCGTCGACATCTGCTTCCCGCGAACATTTCGGAGTCGAACGATCTCTCGAGCGATTCTCGCACGTTGTTTTGCAATTGATCTGGCGTAGTTTCGCTCAATTTTCCTCCAAACCCTCGCCTATGGCTGTCCTCGGCTATTGCAGCGGGCCCTCGCTTCGATGTTTCTCTAAGCCACCGTGGTACATGCACGGCAAATCCCATTGAGACGCATCCCACCCTGACGCGCCTTTCTCGAGAACGACCAGCGAGGAAATTTCCTTCTGACTCTTCTCGTGTTGCATCGCGTCGCAAGTTCGTAGGGGTTCCCTGTCCTCCCTTCAATTTTTGCGGCCCTTCGTCAAACACGACTCGCTCGCTCCCGCACACAAGTGCATCAACTCGTCACGCAAATATCCGTCCCACACATTCACACCGGCTTCGCCACCTTCCTCCCCTCCCTCCTCCCTCCAACGGGCTCCACAAACTCCCTCCAGCTAACCGGCACCATCCGCTCCCCCCCTTCACTCTCCGCCATCACGACCCCCAGTTCATTCTTCGCCGTACTGCAATAATAGCTCCTCTCGTCCCCCAAGGAAATCACCACCGCGCGCACCACGTCCCCGACCCGAAAGCACTCTGATACCTTCACTTTATCAATCTCCGCCGCACGGATATCCTGCTGGCGGATCAGAGCAGGCAGGGGCTCGGCGAGGGTGTGCGCGCCGTTGGGGCCCAGGGCGTGGATAGAGAGGGTCGCTTGGCGGGGGTTTGTGCGCGTTATCGTGCCCAGGACGAGGGTGGAGACGGTCGGGAGGAGTGGCCCCGTGAGGCGGGTGATAGAGGGTGTTGGGGTTGGGGATTTCTTGGTAGAGGACGTGGTGCGGAGGGGCCCTGCGATACTGGCGTAGAGGTGCGAGGCTTGGGCGTGGGTGCCGGTGCCGAGGGGGCTGGGGGTGGTGGGGCCTAAGCGTTGGCCGGGGATGGCCGTGGGAGCTGTTGTTGTCATTTGACTAGCTGGCTCTGATTCTCGTGTGAGATGTCAGGGCTGTCTTTCAAGCTTCTCTGCGAAAGTTGAAGATGAGGTCTGGGATGCTTGGCGCGAAGCGGCTACTCCCGTTGAAGATGCCGGGCTGTATGTTGTTTTGCAAGGGCAACTAGACGACTGTAGTCTGTGAACCAGTTTGATAAGTACTTGCTGATCGCATTGAGTCCGACGTCGAGCACTATATACAACGTACGTGTAGCACGTGCAAACAATAAAGCCCCGGAACTGGGGGAGGAAGACCAAAATCATCACAAGACACCTCCAACGCCGACGGAATTTTTGAAAGCGTTTGGCTCTTGAACGAACGATTGGAAATAAGCACGGCCTCGCAAAAGTCGTTCTAGCACGAGCAGCCCTGATTGTTTTCGCCGATGTTGATGGGGATCGTTTCGGGAAAGTCGGGGTTGAAGTCCTGCGACTCCTCTTGGGCAAGCGCATTGCGTGCAATGACTGCGCCCATGGTCAGCTCGCTGAACCTTCCAATTGTTTTCAAATCACACTCGTCGCCCACGTACCTTCGAAAGCCTCCTCCACGTTCATCGCCTCCTTCGCGCTCGTCTCAAAGTACGGTATCCCCCCCTTACTCTGACAAAATGCCTGCGCCCTCTTGCTGCTAATCATCCTCTTGCTCTCCTCCTGATCCACCTTGTTCCCCAGCACCACAAACGGGAAGCTCTCTGGGTCCATGGGCGAGGCCTGGATCAGGAATTCGTCCCGCCATGAGTCCAGCGTATCGAAGGATTTGGAATTGTTCACATCATAGACGAGCACGCAGCAGTCGGCCCCGCGATAGAAGGCCACGCCCAGACTCTGGAAGCGCTCCTGCCCCGCCGTGTCCCAGAGCTGCATGGTCACCAGGCGGTCGTCCACGAGCACTTCCTTTGTCAGAAAGTCGGCGCCGATCGTCGCTTTGTAGGATGCTGAGAACTTTTTGTTGACCTAGTGCAAAGCGTGTGAGCAAGTTGTCGCGCGCGCAGAAGAAGGCCGCTTGTGCGGTCTGAGTTGAGACGGTGGGGGCCGTACGTATTGGTTCATCAAGCTCGTTTTGCCGACACCGCTGTCGCCGAGGATAATGACCTATTTCTGATCAGCATAAAGCTCCGCTTTCTGGGTCTGTATGGCCAACCTTCAACAAGATCTTCTTTCTGGACGACATGGTGACGGAGAGATCGGCGCTCGCTGGTTTGTTCTGCTGTAGTTGCGCGTGGGATCCCGACGCTGCCGAGGCGGTATCAGACAGAAGCGCGCGCGAATTACGATGCTAAGGTAGGCGCGGTGGTGCTAATGCTAAAGTCGCGTTTCCTCGCAGTTCTCGTTGCGAAGCGAGGTGCATGCGGTTGTCAAGTTCGTGACGTGCAGCTGATGCCGCTTCGGCCGAAAATTATCCGGGCACCTTATCGCGATTTGAAGTGAACTTATCAATATCAAGGCGCGAACCGTTGAGGTGCGCTGCTCTTGAAAGTTGGAACCTCTTCATCACTTGTCATTCTCTACTGGCACAAGGAGCCTCTATTGATCGACTACCTGCTACTCCGAAGAATGCACGACCACCATGAGTTGCACTCGAGGCCCGACTGTCATCTCTTCGTCACACATCAGAAGAACATCGGATAAGACCATTTCAATGCCTCGACGACGTGAAAGTTCCCCATTCGAGGGGTTTAAACCATGCTACTTGGGCGATGCCTCGCCAGGACCCGAAAGCCAAAGTGGATGGGGGGCCCCGGTCTTGGAGCTAGGTGCTGCAGTTCAGGGAGCGCGGAGTCCGCTGGCTCTTGCTCGCTTTACAAGCTAATGATGTGTAACTCATGCCACAGAAACAACTGCTGTCGCCCCAGGGCGGCCAGCTTCTACCGGTTAGTGCCTGCGCCTGTGCGCATTTTTTGATGTGAGAAGCCCACCAAGAAAGACAGATTCCCGGAAGCAGCTGTCATGCCACCTCTTGCAACGCCTGCTCTTTCGGTCAGGACAGGCTGTCGAACCCAGGTGACGTTTAGACTGAGGGATGTGCAACCAAGACCGCTCAGGGGTTGATGAAAGACTCTCCCTTGGATACCCGCCAGACGACTTTTCCATTGAATGGCAGAAGAATGGCTAACAACATCAGTGCGCGACATGATGCCGGACCTTCAGCAAATATGTCTTTCGTTTCGCACCTCCGAGGAGCTCATGCGCGCGAGATTAGGAGCGAAATTGCCTCCACCGAACGACGCTTAGCATTCACCGCTAACAGAGCCATGCTGTTGAGGGCGTAGCCACTGATCCTGTCACGCAGCAAATTGTGGACCGGTCTAGGCTCTTGAGATCTCGTACACCTAAGGAGCTGAATCGGAGTAGTTATCACCATCTTCAATAATTCGAGCAGACTAAGCTCGTATAGGAGAAACGGTCGGGGACTGGAGCTCGATCTCGCAATATTCGTTTTGCAGAGAGAGGGCTGATTGATGAAAAGAAAGTTGCTTCGATAATGGAGGAGTCTCAAGCAGCGTCAGCAACTCGTGCCGAGCGGGCGTCTGCACCGGGTAGGACTACGTGCCTGCAGCGCACAGCACATCCGGCGAGTTTTGGCCGAGTGCCAAGACCAGTTCTCTGGTGGATCTTTGATGATCTCCGTACAGTCTCTCCAGGCAGCCGTCTACGAAGCGATCGCCAAACAACCCACTCAGGCGCCGGTCCACTAGGCACTCGAATACCGGCTATTTACCTGTCGACATACACAGTTCACATGCCGCATGCTTACACAGCTTGCAATGGACCAAGTATCAGGCCGCGTAACGCGTCCTGCTTAGCCACCGCCAAAGCTCTTAGCATCTGAGCAAAAAACGACAGGCGAGGCGAAGCAGCGATTTGCTTGAAGGAATATTGCAGTAGCATCATCGGGAAAGAAAGACCGGGCCAAGCAAGGTGCGGGGAGGAAGGCTGCCGAGCCCGACGCGCTAAGGCGGTAGGGCATTGTGGGGAAGCCGATCGATCCCCATCTACACATGGCGGCGCTTTGATCCCATATCCTCGACGTCATCGATTTGATGTCTGCTTTGGCTGGGGCCTCACCCCCTCCCATCACCAGCGCCACGGAACATTGTTCACGCGAGCAAATGGCTGCATGGCACTGCCAATATCCTGGTGGCTTGGCCTCACTGCGCAGTTTGGTGCTGCCCTTCGCAAGCAGATCGGCCGCATCAGCCGGTCCGCTGTAATCGACACGATTTATCCCCATGGCGCCAACCACGATTACATCGACGAGCGGAAATTGAGCGGCAAAACACTGAAACGCGCTTTGCCAAATTTGCCCCAACGTCCCGTCGCCCCCTTCAAGCGCTCCCAGACATCTCCAGAGAGGCACGTAGGACCCCACCTCTTGGCGGCTCCTCCATCGCCAAGCGACGATACCGGGCCAGTAGGCATCGCAGCAGGTCCGCGGAACCCGTCGCCTCATTGACTGAGAGGATACGGCCAGGGGCCAAGCATGTTGTGCTCCGCTAGACCCGAACGCGTGCAATTGGCGTTGCCATGCCTGTCCAGCTCGTCTCCCGCAATAAGTGTCTCCTTTCCCTCCTCGCTATGCCCCAATCTCCTCTCTTCCCTCATTCTGCTCTCACTCCCCATTCTCCTTACTAAGCCTTGTCCAGCCTTATATCCTACCCACGGCAGTCATGCAGCTCAAGAACTTGTTCGTTACTGCACTTGCAGTTGCCCTGTCCTCTGCCCAGGATGAGGGCGGCGGCACTCCCAACCTTACGGCCCTGATCAGCGACACAGACTCCCTCTCCAGCCTTGGAGCTCTGCTCGAGGCCTACCCCGACATTTCAGAGACCCTTGGTTCAACTGAGAATGTGACGGTCTTTGCTCCCAACAACGAAGCTTTCGAGTCCTTGGAGGGTGTCGACATGCTGCTGGAGGGCAACTCTTCGGAGATGGTCCAGATGCTGCTCAACTACCACGTCCTGCCAATGACCGTCTATGCCGACGCGGTCATGGAGTCGCCTCAGTTCCTAAACACCATGTTGAACACCTCCAACTTGTCGGAAGGCCAGGTCGTGGGTGTGCAGCTCGACGGCGAGGATGTCGTCCTCACCTCTGGCTTCAAGAACCAATCCACCGTTGTCCAGGCCGTAAGCTTGCTCTTCTTCTATGTTTTGGGTGTTTCGTCCACTGACCACATCACAGAACAACAACTTCACCGGTGGAGTCGTTCACATCATCGACTCTGTCTTGACGATCCCCGAGAATCTCACCGTCACCGCTGGCGCAGCGAACCTGACCAGCTTTGCTGGCGCTCTGACCGCGGCCGAGCTGCTTGAGCCTCTTGGCGAGGCTGAGGACCTGACCATCTTTGCGCCCAACAACGACGCCTTCCAGGCCATCGGCAGCGCCACCGGCAATATCTCAACCGACATGCTCACCAGCATCCTGCAGTACCACGTGGTTAACGGCACCGTGGCCTACTCCAGCTCGCTTGGCAACGGCTCCGTCCCAACCATGGGCGGCTCCAATGTCACCATCACCACCCAAGACGGCGCCATTTTCGTCAACGGCGCCCAAGTCACCAACCCCGACATTCTGTTCAACGGCGGCGTCATCCACGTCATTGACTCCGTGCTCAACCCCGAGAACACCGACCAGGAGCCCGAGGCCGACAACCCGCAGCCCGCATTCGAGGGCGCCAGTTCCGGCTCTATGGTCCCATTCACATCTTACCTACCCGAGCAGACCAACAGCGTTGTCAGTGACTTGGCCGGCACCAGCTCGAGCGTCGCGACCAACCCGCAGAACACTGGTGGCGCTGTTAACGACGAGGAGGGCAACGCGGAAACCCCGAGCGAGTCTGGTGGTGCTGAGCAAACTTCTTCTGAAGATGCCGCGCCCATGGTTACTGGCGCCGTCGGTGCTGCGGCTCTGTTCGGTGGTGCCGCTCTCATCGCCAACTGGTAGATGGGCATTGAATCGATCATGCGGCACGTGGAAACCTTTGCTTCGGATGGGAGTTTGAGATATACCATACGCGTTGGTTGGGCACGACAAGCAGCTATTGCTTCGAGACGTGTGTAGCTTCGACGAATGTAATTTACAATCGGACGAGTGACTGGCTTTATTCATGAGATTTTGGCAAACGAACGATTCTAATCCCATTGTCTGATTTCGCTTCCTCATGGCACTTCATTGTCACCAGTACAGTTCCCTTGACCGGTCTGATGCTCGACATCGGCCTGTCTGGGAGACCGAGGAGATAATAAACAGCCTGGGCCCCACTTTTGGCGCACATACCCTCGCATTTCCCCGCCTTTGGACGCCACATCCAAATACATACTCGACTTCACCTCCTTGCCTCCACCCAACCAAACTCAACCACCCCATCTCCATTCCCCAAAATGGCCGAGCCCCTCCCC
>JAWXCT010000163.1:406802-416959 GCA_034509035.1 Saxispiralis lemnorum
CCACCAGCACCACCAGCACTGCCCAAAATCGACGCGGCTTGCACATGCTCCACCTCGTCCCCGTGTTCAAACTCATGGCCCTCGGCCCCCCCTGCCCGCACATTCCCCACCATCTGCCGCGCCGTAATCAAATGATCATTCGCCCTCGTGGCGACGGCGAAAACGGCATCTCGCAGCCCCTCCGCGTGCGCCCCGTTTCTTAGCACGTCCTCCTCCCGCACCCCGGCCTGCGCCATCACGTCCAGCGGCAGCACCACGGCGCCGTGGCGGGACGCGCCCACGTCGCCGGGCATCTGCTGCCCGCCGCCGCCTTGGTTGGAGTGTGTGTTGGGCGGGCCGGGGAAGGCTATCAAGGGGAGCCCGCGCAGCACGGCCGCTATCCCGGCCGCTTTGCCGATGTGGCTCGCGACGTGGTCGGCGGTGAGGCTGGACATGGGCAGCGCCTGCAGGGTGAGGTAGAGGAGGGTGGAGTAGGTGTTTTCGGCGTAGCGCTCCAGCGCCGAGAGGCTAGGGTAGGGGGGGTTGGAGAGGTGCGCTTCGCGGGTCGAGATGAGGCGCTGGAACCAGCTGCGGGACCAGGTTGTGCGGCCCTGGGTGCGCGTGTGCAGGGACTCGGCCGCGTGCGCGAGGAGGAGCGCGATGGGTTGTTTCGGGGGAGTGCCGGCCAGGGCTTTGGTGATGGCGTCGCGTTGGAATTGCAGGCGCATGGAGCCGATGGTGGGGGTCGAGGTGGTGTCCGCGGTGCGTGCGATGTCGATGTTGAAGGCGCGCAGGGCGATGTAGGCATCGCGGGCGGGGGCGGGGATGTACGGGAGCAGGAGGCTCGAGGGTGTGTCGTAGCGGCGGAGGGTCGAGAGGCAGAAGTTGCGGGCGGAGGCGAGCTCGGCGGCGGAGTTGGGGGGGGAGGTGGCGGGTTGGGTGACGGCGGAGCGGGTGGTGTCATGGTTGTTGGTGGAGGAGTGGCGGCATTGGGCACAAATCCATGGTTTGGAAATGGTGCGACTGCCTGTTCGCCAGGCGGTTCTGGAGAGGTTCATCTTTTTGGTCGCGTAATGTGTAGAGCTCCGCTGAGGAGTCGCGCGGTTGTGTTATGATGACATCTTGGCTTCTTCCTGTTGGTGACGACCGAGGAGAGAGGCCAAAGGTGTGTCGGAGGTGCAATGTTGTTGCGATCGGGAAGGCCGAGAGTGCCTTGTTGCCATTCTCAAACTGAAGCTCCCGTCTTTAATTGACGATGATGTCACCCCGCCATTTCATCGGAGTTTTGGACGCGACGTCCAGGCGCGTCGCTCCCAACGCGACCCGACTTCAGCTTTTCCGTCTCATCTTCTTTCGCAAAGTTCTACCTTTTACTCTACGTCTGCATCATGGCAGACATTGAAGAGCGACCGCACAAGAAGCGTCGCTTCTTCGTCGAAGACTCGCCCGTCGAGGACACCACACTCACCACAGACCCTTCGTTGCCAGACGAACTCAACACTATACCCGAAGCAACGATCTCACCTCAGCCGGCGGAAGAAACGAGCCCCGACGCCTTCGATTCCGATACATTCAAGGCATTTGTTGGAGGAGATGTTACTCCACACGTAGTTAAGAGCCTGCAAGGACGCTTTGGACACAACCTTGAGCAAGCGATCAACGCTTACCTCGATGGATCTTGGAAGACGCCGTCGCCACAAAAACATTCGGGCATATCTCTGCAAAGTTCGAGAACGCCTTCCATATTTGCTAATGGATCGATCAGTGGAGGGGAACCGTCTCGTAGCAATATCGCTTCACCAAAGCAATCATCGTCGGCGAACAAGGCACCCGCGCTTGATGTTACGCCAGACAAGAGGTACATTGGAGCCCTTGGAGTGTCGGGCTGGACGACGAGGAGTGGCGTGGGTCTGTTGAAGCCGGGTGACGTGGTAAAGATCGAGCGCGCAAAAATGCAGATACCTCAGAAGACGGGCCGTGGTGGGAAGGCGAAGCCCATGATGAAGAAGTCTCAGGACGTGATTGTCCGCTTCACGGACTTCAAGGGCACTGAGATTGGAAGGCTGGAGCAAGAGTCGGCTACGTGGATTAGCACCCTGCTGGATCAGAAAGTTTGTGCATTTGATGGACATTGCATTTACGCGCCAGAACGAGTCCGGACGAATGATACCGTGATCTTGCAGCTTCGATCTTACATGTTAAAGCAAGCGTTCGAAGCTGGTTCGCTAGTCAGGCCGCTGGAGAACAACAGGCAGACCGGTATCTTCGAGGAGCAGGAAACGAAAGATGAGCGTGACCTACGCATGCGTCAGATCGCTCTGGTGAAGCTGTTCAGCGAGATAAATCTGCAGCCCTCAAAAATCAATGAAACGACCGCAAAACACAAGCGCGAGGGCATTCTACAGGCTGCAGAGGTGGCAGAGCAATATGAGCAAGGTGACGGCGCAAAGAAGAGTGGTAAGAGCACACCCGAAAATGGTGGCTCTTCTCCCTCTTCTGAAGAGAATGAAGAGGGCGAGGAGCTCGAGCAAGACCAATTGGACTCGTTGTACAAGAAAGCGCAATCATTCGACTTCAATACACCCGTTACCGAGCCCCCGGCTACTTTTGCGATGGACCTCAGGAAGTACCAAAAGCAGGCGCTGCACTGGATGATGAACAAGGAGACCGCTCAGAAGGAAGAGGATCGAGTCCAGAGCATGCATCCGCTGTGGGAAGAGTACAAATTCCCAGTGAAGGACCTCGAAAACAATGACCTACCGCTAGTAGCCGACCAGGAATGCTTCTGGTCTAACCCGTATAGCGGCGAGTTGAGCCTGGAATTTCCTGTGCAGGAACAGAACTGCCTCGGGGGTATACTAGCAGATGAGATGGGCCTGGGGAAGACGATTGAGATGCTTTCTCTCATCCACACCCATGCCTCACCTGAACAAAGGGCGGCGATGCAAGGCAGCAAGACCGACAACGTTAACAACCTACCTCGCTTGCCTAGGTCGTCCAATAGCATAGAGGCTGCACCAGCAACCACACTTGTCGTGGCGCCCATGTCGCTACTAGCGCAGTGGGCGAGCGAATCAGAGAAAGCGTCACGCAACTCATCATTAAAGGTTCTCATCTATTATGGCACGGAGAAGAACGTCAACTTGCAGACTCTTTGCTGCGCCTCAAATGCTGCGTCCGCTCCCAACGTGGTCATCACTTCATATGGCGTCGTACTCAGCGAGTTCAACGCAGTAGCCTCGAGCTTCGGTGGCAGGAAGGGCAGTTCTAATGGGATTTTCAGCCTGGATTTCTTCCGCGTTATCCTTGACGAAGGCCACATGATCAAGAACAGACAGTCAAAGACTGCGAAAGCATGCTGCGAGCTCTCTGCGCAGCACCGATGGGTGCTCACGGGTACACCCATTGTAAACCGCCTTGAGGACCTATTTAGCTTGGTGAGATTCCTGCGAGTCGAACCTTGGAGCAACTTCAGCTTCTGGAAGACCTTCATCACCTCGCCATTTGAGAAGGGGGATTTTGTGCGAGCCCTGGATGTCGTGCAGACCGTACTCGAGCCTCTGGTGATGAGGCGAACGAAGGATATGAAGACGCCTGAAGGCGAAGCGTTGGTGCCACTGCCGCCACGGACGATTGAGATCGAACATCTCGCGTTCAGTCAACCTGAGCGCGATGTGTACAGCCACATATACGCGAGAGCCAAACGAGCGTTCAACGCGAACATGGAGGCAGGCACATTGATGAAAAGCTACACAACGATCTTTGCACAGATTCTCAGGCTGCGACAAAGCTGCTGCCATCCTGTTCTCACTCGGAGCAAGGCTATACTGGCTGACGAAGAGGATGCTGCAGCGGCATCGGACATAGCCAACGGACTGGCCGATGATATGGACCTCTCAGCGTTGATCGAACGTTTCGAAGCTGACGAAGGGGAGCAAGATGCCACCAAGTTTGGCTCCCATGTCCTGAAGCAAATTCAGGAAGAGGCAGAAATGGAGTGTCCGATCTGCGCGGAAGAGCCCATGGAAGAACAGGCTGTGACAGGATGCTGGCACAGTGCCTGCAAGAGGTGCTTGCTCGATTTCATTGAACACCAAAGCTCTAAAGGCGAGCTGCCTCGCTGCTTCAACTGCCGCGAGCCTATCAACGCCCGCGACGTCTTCGAAGTCATCCGGCACGAAGACGACCCATCCGAAGACGAAACCCCCGACGCCCGTCTCAACGCCGCCAAGGACCTGCCCAACTCTTCGGCCGAAGACGACCTCTCCACCGACCCCCAGGCCCCTACCTCATCCAAACCACCCCAGCGCATCTCTCTCCGCCGCGTCAACACCCTTTCGAGCACCAAAATCTCCACCCTCCTCGCCCACCTCAAACGCAGCCGCAAAACCACCCCACAGCTCAAATCCGTCATCTTCAGCCAATTCACCTCCTTCCTCGACCTCCTCGCCCCAGCCCTCGCGGACGCCCATATCCCCTATCTCCGCTTCGACGGCTCCATGTCGCAGAAAGAACGCGCTGCCACCATCGCCAACTTCAACACCACGCCCAAGTTCACCGTGCTGCTGCTCAGCCTGCGTGCGGGCGGCGTGGGCCTGAATCTGACGTGCGCGCAGAGGGTTTTCATGATGGATCCGTGGTGGAGTTTTGCCGTTGAGGCGCAGGCGATCGATCGCGTGCACCGGATGGGGCAGACGGGGGAGGTGCAGGTTACCCGGTTTGTGGTCGAGGGGAGTATTGAGGAGAAGATGTTGAGGGTGCAGGAGAGGAAAAAGTTCATGTGAGTTGTTTTGGCTGCCTTTTCGTGTTGTTTGGTTGTGGAATGGAAGGCTAATGTGTGTTGACAGTGCGAGCTCGCTTGGTATGATGAGTGATGAGGAAAAGAAGACGCAGAGGATTGAGGATATCAAGGAGCTGTTGAGCTGATGTATTCGGGAGCAGAGGGGCGGGACGTGGTTGCGTTTTCAGTCGAAGAGCGAGCGATGCCTCCTGTACTCTTACCTTGCGTGGGTCGCGCATTGTGAGCGTACGTGCGCAGTGTATACATACTTCCCACGGCTGTATGAGTGGCAAGCTGTAGCAAATGTTCCACGTTGATCGTCATAGAGACGTTCAATCCTTGACAATCACCATCGTGTTCTTTTGAACGAATCGCTTGAGGCCTGACTTGTAGTGTTCGCTCTGAAGGCGTCCCGGTCACTTTGTGTTATACATCTAAGCTACATAAGTCCACATTTTCAACACAGCCAAGTCTTCATACAAGCCATCGAGATCCCCGCCGTATCGTACAACAATTCGCTTCTCAACTGCACTACACCAGTATGGAGCAGTCGTTTGTCGGCCTCGCAACGACTGATATCCTCCGAGCTGGAATGCTGCTTTTGGTCCTACGCTCAACTGGCCTTTTCGCCACCGTAGACCCAACTAACGTCGACGTGCCGTTTGATTGAATGTTTACCACCATGTGCCCTGCCTGGCTGCGCGTAGACACCATGACCATCGTGCTCGAACGATCTGAAACGACCGCGGCACATGATTTCTCCACACCGAAGTCTTGAGTGGTAATTTTCTGGCCTGCGATCGCGTCCTCCGCCCGATTGGTGATCGATATGGCTTCAGGCCGAGTTTGACGTGAAGGTTCCGTTCTCGGTGAGAAGCGAGATGGCCAGTGATGCACTTGCCACGCATTTTGTGAGGTGTATCGCCCAAATTGAGTCATTGTGTGTTTTCGCAACGGTAGGGTGCATCAGACGCTGCATGCCGTCCGGAAGATGGTGCGACTGGCGAAATCTCATCTTTGGGCCCCAAGGAGAATTAACAAATTGTTCGGATGCCGCTCGCGCTTTCTATCGATCGGAGGAAGCTGGCGACTGCGCACTTTCGTTCACTGCCTGCTTCTGCTCCTCGTCTTTCAAAGCAGCGATCTTATCGTCCAGGACTGCGATCTCGACATCAACCTTCAACCTCCTCTCCCTCAGCATGTCGGCATACTCATCGTTGTTCATGACCTTGACAGGGCTCCAGCTTTTCTCGCTCATCCGCCTCCAGAACCCTGGTCCTGTAGGAGCTTCTGCTGTTGATCTGCCATAGTAACCATTTGAAAAGGTCTGGCCGAAGAAGCCGAAGATCGAGAACATGAGGGCGCCAGGCAAGACATTTGCACGGCCTCTGGTAAGCAGTCCGATAGCTCCTCCCGCCAGCGCTCCTCCTATGGTGCTTGCATACAAGCGGTTCGTTGGGTCCTGCTGTGATCCTCCGCGTGCTCTGAGGACGACGCCACGGGCGGCCCAGTAGGTAGATCCGAGAGCAAAGGTTTGAATTCCCGAAGCCGATGCGAAGAGAGAGGGCGTGGTTCCCTTGACGATGCCGGAGGCACCACCAAATAAAAGGCCCACGCAACCTAGAATGACTGTCAATCGGCCGTGCTTCGTACGATGATCAGGGGTTATGAGCCGTGAAATTCGAGATCACAAGACGATTTATAAACCGAGAAGCTCTTTTGTATGCCATGCTCACAGCTCATTTGTGAAGCTACATGGCTTTGTATTGTTCTCCTCCTTGCAAGGGAAAAGGAGACTCACCAGTTGCAAGGCCAACTTTCAAGGCAGGTCCTACGACTGCCGGCGCTGGCTGCTCCGGTGAGTTTGTCACGCTCGTGTTGTTCATGTGTCCAACGGGATTGTTTGTCGCTTCATCATTCATTCTGCAAACCCGACGTGTCGTCAGACGCCTCTTCCATCCTCAACATTGGAAGCCCGCGAACTGGTGAAAATTTCTTGGCACCAGCACGGACCCCGCTTTCCGGGACGAACGTTTTTGCATGAACGACTACTTTTCTTCTGGCGACGCCATTTCGTCAACCCACACACCATTTGCCAATACTCACCACCCACGTCCAACCTCGAGCGCCTCCGACAGCGCTCGCGAACACCCGGCGCCGACGAGAGCAAGAGGCACACGGCCTCTACGCACAGAAAAACCCCACGCGCAGCCGCCGCGTGGTTCGCACACGACCGCCAATATGGGTAGGGCATCCTGAATGCATCACAAATGCACATTGCCTTGCGCTACCGTATGCGCAAGCGCTGCTCGGCGGTCTCATGCTGACAATCACTTCACAGCTCCCAAAAAGAAGCAGGAGAAGATGAACCTCGGCGAGTTCTTGAACGATCAATGTAGGCTTGCGCGATTTCCTTCTCTCTACACCTTGGATGGTGTGGCAGCGGCGGCAGCGGCGGCGACAGCAGCAATAGCAGCAGCAGGGCTCAGACATGGATAGAACGAACACACTAATCCTGGGTGACAGCGCTCGGGTCATGGGCCGATGAAATGGACGCTCAGCCGATCCCGGCAGTTCCGAGCTACGGCTCTCGCGACCGCGAAGGCGGAGAGCGCCGGGCTTTCACGCAGCCCGCCTGGGAGTCTGCGAGGTCCGGCGGCGGCGTTGGAGGACCTTCAATGGGCATGGGAGGCAGGGGCGCGAGCTATGGTAAGAGAAACACTTACGGACATGTCCTGGGCGAAGCTAAAAACCAGCAGACCGCCCCGCTTACGGCCGCGAGCAACTTCCCCTCCCTTCGAAGCCCCCGTTCACTGCTCATCTGGGCAACCTGACGTATGAGGTCACCGCCGGCGACGTCGAGGACTTCTTCAAGGATTGCCAGGTCACAAATGTGCGCATTGTGGAAGACAAGCTGGACCAGAAGCCCAAGGGATTCGGCTATGTCGAATTTGGAACTCTCGACGGACTTAAGAAGGCTCTCACATACACTGAGTCTAGCCTTCAGGGACGTAATGTCAAGATTAGCGTCG
The DNA here is from genome assembly GCA_034509035.1 of Saxispiralis lemnorum. Lineage (NCBI taxonomy): Eukaryota > Fungi > Ascomycota > Dothideomycetes > Mycosphaerellales > Aeminiaceae > Saxispiralis > Saxispiralis lemnorum. Next base: position 414,594 of record JAWXCT010000163.1, read on the forward strand.
CTGAGCCACGTAAGCGATCTTTGCTGCTGTTTATTCCGCAGACGCTAATCCCATGACAGCAAAGGACCGTGGCGAGTCGACTCGCGACTTCTCTGACTGGTCACGCAAGGGCCCTCTTCCGGAAGCACCCCAGGCAACCCGTCAGCCTTCGAACAGAGGCTTTAGCCGCGGCGGTGGCTTCGAAAACATGTCAGATGCCGGCAGCGAGCGCGGTGGCAGCAGAAGAGGTGGATTCTTTGAGGCTGAAGGGAAGTCGAGAGACTTGGGCAACTGGGAGCGCAAAGGTCCGCTTTCTCCTGTTCCTGGTGCTGGCCCTGCGGCTGCGCGTGATGGAGGTAGGATGAGGGAGGGTGGCCCGCCGCGTGAGAGGATGCAGAGCCCGGCATGGGGCGAGGGCGCTTCAGATGCCGGCTCGAGGCCTCCTCGAAGGGAGTTTGAGCCCGCGAGACCCGTCGTCGACCGTACCCCGACTGCGGCCGAGCAAGATAGCCAGTGGCGCACAAAGATGCGTCCCGACGCCCCGCCGCCAGCCGCAACCCCGGAAGCATCTCAGCCATCTTCACCTCAGCAACAGCAGGCGCCGAAGGAGCGCCCAAGACTGAACCTGGCGAAGCGCACAGTGTCCGCGGCCCCGACCGAAGAGACTAGCAGCGCTTCCGATTCGAAGGCTTCGCCTTTTGGTGCGGCCAGGCCCACTGACACTGCCACACGGGAGCGCGAGATTGAGGAGAAGCGCCAGGCCGCGCTTCAGCAAAAGAAGGATGCAGATGAGAAGGCTAGAGAGGAGAAGCTGGCTCGTGAAGCTGCCGCCCGGACCGCTCGTGCCGAACGCGCCGACAAGGGTCAGGGTCAAGAAGACGACAAAGTGACCTCGCCGACTGCTGAACCCCTCAAGGGCAGGCGGCCTTCGCGTCAGCAGAATGGTGGCAAGGCGGCCGCCAAGGAGAATGGAGAGGGGCAAGAAAAGGCGCGTGCCAGCTTCAGCATCCTTCAGCGCGACGCCGAGGGAGGTGAGGACGCTGAGGCAGCGGCGGAGCAGGACGCCAACGGCACCATCGTTGGCGACAAGGAAGTCAAGCCGCAGGAAGTGGTCCGCGAAGTCGGCCCTGCCGGCGCCACCCAGAACGCGGAGACGACTACAGAGGCGATGGACGACGAGGGCTGGGCGACTGTTGCCGGCAAGAGCAAGAACAACCGCCGTGGCGGTGGGCGCGCTGCGCTGGCTTCCTAAGAGCCCTACAAACTCCACCTACCCTCTAAAGATGCTACGACGCTCATGTTGCATAGCACACGAGACATCCGAAAAGTTTCCACGCTCCTCTCGCCCTCTCGACTCTACACCACTCGACTCTTCTAGGCGACCGGAAAGCTCAATGACGACTCCCCACGACGGCAGAACTCCAACCTCTTTGGCGCTCTGCCTGCTCCCCAGCTCGTCTGCTCTGCTGCTCCGATTCTGCTGCTCCGATTCTGCTGCACACTGTCAATATTTTTATCAGCTCTCCTTCCGACCGCTTTCGAGACTACCCCGACGGTGCTTTCTCGGCTTGAAAGGAAGGGTGCGAAACCGCGCGTTCGAGCCAAAAACGTGGCGCTCGTGGTCGCGGCGAATACTGCTTTTTCTGGTCGAGCTCTTAATTCTTCTCCTTGCCCCCACTGCTCCTGGCCGTTGCTGACGGCATTTTTTTGTGGCGCGGAGGATGCATGCTGGCTTTCGGACGCTAAGGGGGTTAAGGGAGTTTAACGTTGGGCTGTGCGCGAGCAATGGAAGGGTTCTTGGTAGGTAGGTAGTGGCGAATGGGCGAAAAGTGTTCCGCAATGTTGCTTCCAATTGACTTTTCGTTGTGGCTGTTCCATCTTGATGTTCGCACAAACTTGCAGGTTCGACGGCCTTAGTGTGGCGAACATGTCCGTGACGACTCAAACAACACAGGTCGGTGGCGACGGGGGTCGAGTTTCAACGCAAACGCTAGTGCAAAGCGGGTTGTCAAGTATTTCTCTTCAGGCTCGGACCGCATGCTCGAGGGATGAGCCGGTAGAAAGTGCTGCCATGAGCTCTTCCCTTGGGCCGTCCGACTATTGCTAGATGCTGTCGAGATAAGGTGCCACATCAAAAGTGAGAAGCCTGAGCAAACTCCCTGCCGTCGACTTGAGGTAAAGGGAACATCGTCTTGAGGGCTTCAACACAGCCTGCAATCTCCCGTCTTCTTCAACCACCTTCCGCGCTCATCAGAAAAGATGGTTGATCAAGATGACACTGTTTTTCAGGCTCAGGGAGGAGGGGAGGTCAAGAAAAGTCCTCAGGAAATTCGGGGAAAGAAGCTGGGGAAAGCGGGGCGAAAATTAGCTGCGGGGAAGCTTGGGGG
>JAWXCT010000163.1:429572-440566 GCA_034509035.1 Saxispiralis lemnorum
GGCCTGGGGCCGGGTGGGGAGGCGGTTCATCGCCATGAGCCCGTGTGCCGGCGCTGGAGAGGCGTTCCCGAGGGATGGGAAGAGCCACTGTGAGATGGACAACCGGTACGTCCGCCCCGCGGCGCTGCGGAACTGGCAGGTGGAGGAGTACGGGCGGGCGATCAGTCTGGGCCTCGAGGATCGGGGGGAGGTGGTCTACGACCTGGACGCGGACAAGAATTTAAAGGAGGTGCACCGGCTGGAGGGCCCGCCGTCCGTGACCTACGCGGAGCTGGTCTGGGATGGGAAGAGGATCATGGTGCCGCGCGACAAGTGCCGGTCGTTCCCGGCGCTGCGCAAGCAGTTCGACGCCGACCCGCTGACGGAGCTGCGCGTCCCGTCCTGCCCGGCGGCGGTGCTGCACATGATTTATGACTTTATCCAGCACCAGCAGTACTACAACCCCGACGCCCACCAGCCCACCAGCGCGACCGGGCCTCCCCTCCTCCCTCCCCACTCCCCCGCCACCTCGTCCGAACCCGAGTCTTCGGGCCTGATCAACACCCTTCGCGCCTTCAAAGCCGCCGAGGCCATGGAGTTCACAGAACTGCAATCGTACACCCTCGCGCGGCTGTACGAATTGGCGTCTACCCCCGACGACCCAGTCGAAGCGCTCAAGGAGCTCTACAATACGGCTTCGACGGTGCAGAGGCCGGTGCATGCGGAATTGCATCGGTGGGCGCGCGCGTTTCTGGGGCGGCGGGAGCGGGGGCGCGGACGTCCCGGCGGCGGACGCGGTCGTGGCGGGGAGACGAACCTCGACAAGCTGCGACGGCGCTACCGGCGGCGCTTCGATGCGCTGTGTGACTCCTGTTCCGCGCTAAGAGACGACTGCCGGCTCGTTGACGCCGAGCTCGAGCATTGGCGGGAGGGGCGGCCGCGGTCGCGGTCGCTGTCGTTACTGGGGAGGCTGGGAGGGCGATCAAGTTCGCGTCGCCGGGCCCGGTGGCGGAGCGGGAGTCGTGAGAGCAGTGATGGGTTCGGGGTGTCTGACGCCGCGGCATCGTCGGCGTGGTCGGATGGTGGGTGGAGCTCGGATGGGAGCTGGGTTAGAGGTGGGACACGGAGCACGGAGGAGTGGCTGCGGAGGTTGAGGAGGAGGGAGGAAGAGGAGAGAAGGAGAAGGCGGCGAGAGGACGATGAGAGAAGGAGGAGGAGCGGAGAGGAGAGGAGAAGGAGACGGGACGGGATGAGGGGCTTGGGTGGGCGGGACTTGAGGAGCCGCGATGTTCACGAGGCGAGAAGATGTCGATGGTAAATGGGCGTCGAGTTGTGCTGGTGTTGCAGGGCGAGAACGAACGCGTACTTCGTATGTAGATGAGATATGTGTTGGTTCATGTCATAGTAGACTAGGCTCCGCACCAAGATCCTCCTTTCCTGGTGAAGTTCATGTCATAGCCTCGCGCAGCCTAGCGGGAAAGGAACTGATACCGGCTTGCGTGAAGCTATTTGGTTGGGAAAACCAATCGCGCAGTTCTGTAATCTCCTGTGAAAACGCCTTTTCTCTGACAGACCTTGGATCAAAAGCTTCGTTGAGTGCATCAACGAAACAAACCAACCGTCCTGGCCTTCCCCCTTTCCTTCAACTGTACCAATCATCCACGCCGGACACGTTGTTATGGTTCATTCCGCATCGTTGCGGATGATGAGTTGTTGCTCGTCGCCCCCCAATTCCACCGAATCGCTGGCCCCACCCCTTTGAGACTTTGCAAACGTCCTGTTGCCATATCCGCTGCTCTTGATGTTGCTGATCGTGTCGAGGAGCGTTGTTCCTTTGGACAACGCTCCGCTGCTTCCCTCGCTCTGGTCACCCGACCGAAGCGTGGACAGCTCGATGCCACTGCGGGAGGCCTCATATCCAGAGCTCGGGTTTTGGGCGGTATCTATGAACGCCTCAGATCTGGTGCTGAAGCCCGAGAGACAGGGCCTCAAGCTTGGGACCGTTGCACTGATGAGAGACCATATCAATTGGGCCTGCCCGTGCACAATGAACATGGTCAAATTCGAAAGACGCTCTCGCGAGACATTCCGTTCAGAGGGGTAGTTTTCAAGGCGCATGGCTATGAGAACGACAAGACCGCAAATCCATCAGCAAGTATTCAATGAACAACCCTTTTGAGTCACTTACACAAGCCTAAATGCGAAGGCAAAAGTGACGTGGAGTTTCATCAAGTCTCCAGCCTTTAATGGCCAAACCAGATAGCCTGATCCAAGTACGACGGCAATCTCAAACAGGGCGTCGAGGGCGCCCAAGATCTGCCAGCGTGGTGCCTGACAAGGGACGTAAGCTACCGTACCTCGGCGCTAAGCAACACTACTCACCAGACCAGAGCATTCTCCCAGGATCCAGGGCTCGCTGAAGTTGCAAATAAGAGAAGTGACCAGAATAGACGCAAATGACCACAAGATCGCGTAATCGATGTACCCCCAGAAAAGTTTCGTATGGTGGGTAGTCGCTCCCAAGCGGAGCAGCAAGGCCGCGGTGCTTGCCTTGGACGACCCAATGGCCAGGAATCAGAAGATGTTGCTCGCGTATTAGATCTGGCGCCTGTCAGATTCAGCATACCAAAAAGGGACCTGCTTTGCCATACTCTCTGCACCGAGACAAGCGCCTCGCCGTCTACATTTCCGATCGCTTTTCCAAGTCCAAGAAAGCAAGCTCGCATCATTAACCCGGACTGAACCATTGCAAATGCCGTCGATATAGCAAGTAGAACATTATCTAGCCCATTCTCAGTCGCTCGCCTGACGAACACCCGTATTAGGCCAAAGAACAGGATGCAAGGAACCCCGAAAGCCACAATGACGTAGATGATGCCGGCACGATCTGATTCCCAGACAACGAAAAACGGCCTGTTGGAGCCCGCGGACATTGTAAAGAGGGAGGTCGGGAAAAGACGAGAGAGATTTCGGCGATTCGTGCTGAAGTGTGGATCAAGCGCCATCTTATGGGTAAGTCCTGGCCGCCTGCGACCATGCTACGTGTGGTGCCACGCATACTTCTGTTTCTGGTTGGTATAAACGGGGGGAAAACCTGTGCCGCTGCACTGTATTCAAGGGTGTGATGCTGTGCTGCGCCGCCCTGTGCTCATCCCCGTATTTTCCAAGTCTTCCAGAGTGTGCCGCTGCTCATACGGATCATCAGCATTTGTCCGAACGACGGTCTAGAGGCGCAAAAAGCGCGACCATTCATACAGCGAGATCACGACTTGCTCCTGCCCTGACCACTTCGTTGCAGACGAGACTGGGCCAAGGGCCGACCTGCAGATAGTTGATATCCAGCCGTGCGGGGCTGAGAAGAGCCGACGCCCACGCTACGCGCAAGCTTCGGGGGCTTCGGATTGCTCCGCGCGAATGCTGCTACTAACGGAGAAGCGGCGCGGCCGGGGCCGTAGCAGCCCGCAACCTATTGTGGCATGTTTCGACCTCATCCGTTTACCCTCCTCTATGTACTTGCTTACCCCCGTCGAGGAGTGAGGAGTGAACTGTACCTCCAGGCCTTGAATTATCGCCGATATGTCGTCTTTGAAGGTCGAAAGAAGGATGGTGAGCCTCTCATCCTCTGGAAATGTAAATGAAGAAAAGCCAGGCGAGCCGGGATTGGGCATCTGGGACCTTGGCGACTTGTGCCACATCGGCTGAGTGCCTTGCGTTCATAGTGTGTTGCGAAAGCCAATTCTCAACCTGCGATCGGCATCTCGCAGCTGGCTCCAAGTTCCGCACTAGTCCCCCCCGTGCACTCAAGCCGGCCATCCTTTGCCTCCCCTCATCTTGTCCAGTTCGTCATCTCGCAATGATCCTCCCTCAATCTTCTTGTTCTTCCTTTCCCTTGCCTGTTTGATAGCTACAGTCTCTACCCTCGTGGCATCCTGTCATCAATCCTTCGCCCGCGAACAGTCACCATGGCCGAAATCTCGCTTCACGACCTCGCTCCTCAGAGTGATGGCGCCATTAAGCGTGCCCAAGATGTGGACGAGAGTCACGCCGAGGCAGACGATCTGGACGATGTCATCGACCCAAACGTCCCTATCCGCTACAGAGGAACAGAGCAAGACATCAAGGATATGCAAGTGCAGAACAGGCGAGGCCAGCTCAGGTAACATTCCCCCAAAAGTTCACTGCGAGAGCGTGCTCCCTAACAATCGAACGGGAGGAGTTCAAGCTGATGACAATGATGGGGTTCAACATGATGGTGGTCGTTTCGTGGCCGACACAGTTTGGCGCGCTCTTCTACACCATCATCAATGGTGGACCTGCTACTCTCATTACCGCGTACATCGCCACACAGGTAGTCTTCTTCCTCGTCTACCTTAGCTTAGGAGAGATTGCCAGCCTGGTGCCGACGTCGGCGGGCCAATATGCCTTTGTGAGCGAGCTCAGCTCCCCTCGCTGGGAGCGACCGCTAAGCTTCCTCTGTGGGTGGCTCTGTACGCTTGGCTACACGACATTTCTTGCGGGTGCTGCTTTCGGCTCGTGCGTTGGCCTCCAAGGAACGGTGTCGCTGAACCATCCAGACTACTTGGGCGAGCCGTATCACGCTACCTTGATGACCTTTGCAGTCATGCTCCTCGCATTCCTCATTAATGGGGTCGGGCCTTCTCAACTCTCCTCTTTTGAGGGAATAGCGGTGGTGTGCTTTGTGCTCCTATGGTTTGCTGTGGTCGTGTCGACGTGGAGTCTCGGGGATATGGACGTTCGCAATATGACCGCCTCTTGGAACTATGGCGGATGGTCGTCGTTGCCGCTCGCCTCATTGGTAGGTATGAGTGGCCCTGCGATTGCAGGAGTTGGCTACGAAGGCTCTTTGGTAAGAAACAACGAACATGACCGATCTCGGAAGGAAAAAGGTTGACAGGGCATGTAGCACATGGCCGAGGAGCTCCGCGACGCTTCCAAGAATCTTCCCTTCTCAATGATAGAGGCCTTCCTCATAAACTTCGTTATGGCATTGGTTGCCTTGATAACCGCGGTGGCGGCGTTCCCGCTCGGCAACATGGACTCTATCCTGGACGCGGCGTCGGGAACGGAATTCATCATTGTTTACAGCAACGCCACTCGGAGCATAGCTGCAACCACCGTCATCTATGCGTGGTCTCGGATACCGCAGCAGCTTCGAGGTGATTCTCTCGCACCGTGAAGCTTGAGCTCGCCTAAGGACTGCTGAAGCTGACATGTCGCTATAGACAGCTTTCGAGCTTTGCTCGAGACAATGGCGTGCCGCTAAGCAGCTGGGTGTCAAAAGTGGACGCGCGCGCGAACCTGCCTCGTAACGCCGTTATAGTGTGCTGTGGGATCGTTATGGCCTTATCACTCATCAACCTAGGGATTGAGGCAGCACTCAACGCCATTGCCTCGATTGGGACCTGCGCTTTGATGAGCTCTTATCTGTTGTCGATTGGTGAGATGGAGAGAAACGATGAAGGCAGAGAAGATGACGCTAACGAGCGCCAGGGTTCATGATTTGGCGCAGAGTCTGGGGCGCACCCTTGCCACCGAGAAGGTTCTCGCTTGGCAGACTCGGTATGGCGATCAACATCGGCGCCTTCGTTCTCCTCTCCCCCATCTTGTTTTTCGCCTTTTGGCCTTTGGTTCCGGCTCCGAACGCCGCGAACTTCAACAGGTCCCCAGTCATCTTTTTGTGTGTGATAATGATTGCTACTATTCACTGGTGGCTCGGCGGAGCTCGCGACTCGTATGTTAGTCCAGTCACTCGTATGCGTCGTGGCACGCAACACATGGATTGAACATTCGAGAACATGTAAGACATGAATCCTAGAAGCAGGAGATGGCGGGAAAGGACTTGAACAAAGGGATGGAGACGAACTCAAGGGTGTTCTAGGAGGGGGCCACCGAGGAGCCCTAGGATAGTCGGCATAGAGTTGAGGGTTGGGAAAAATGATTGGATACATTAGGCGCGGACCTTCATTCGAGATGCCGCAACGCTATGAAGGCGAAAAAACGTCGGAGAAGACTCTAAGTTGTATAACTGTAGAACATAGGACTTGAAATGCGTAAGCAATAATAGACCCATAACCTAAGACTTCGGGCTCTAGTAAAATTATTACATAGCACAGTCCTCTAAATGATCGCATCAAGGTTTAGCAGGCCTACTATTTTGTCTATAATTAGCTCTAGTCCGAATGCTTCTCTTGTTTAGGCAAATATGTTACAGAGGGCTATTTTACTAGATCAAGGTATAGTAATCCTAGGAAATTTGTAAGACAGGCTTAGCTAATCTACCAACCCCCTTACTCCAAATAAATATATATGTGCAGGACTACTTAACTACTACATAAAGGTCTAGCGACTAAGAATAAGGGTCGCCCTCAATATATTAGATAGTACCTCTTTTAAGGTGTTTGAAGCTAGGCCCTACCTACTAACTATAAACTACCTAGGAACAACTAGAGAAGAGTACAATATTTAAACAGTAGCGAGTTGTATATGTTACTTACTATCTTTATCTTTGCCTACTATACTATATCCTCCGGGTTAATGTAGTATACAACATTATAGAGGCATTTTATACTTGTTGAGTTAAGTATATTAAACTTCTTAGCAATTCTATTGTAATTTAGAAAAGACTTCTGCTCTCTAAAGAGTTCTATATTCTCTAAATTATTATCTTATCTCTTGAGTACTACTCTTTAGTAACTGATAAGATAGGCTATAGTCTGCTAAGCTAGATAGGTAGCAAGTATATAGAAACTAGTTTACTGTCCTATCATGTTATACTTTAACCTCTTATATATATATATTAAGGTTCTTAGTGCCTAGGTTTTTAGCAAATACGCCTACAAATTACTTTGGACTTCTTGAGTACTACTACTATTTTTCCCCTATAGCTAAGGTGCTCCTAATCTTTATATGTCTATATAGGTCTATTGCATTTTAAATTTTTACAAGGTGCTAAATGCTAATTTTCTAGTTCTTACTATTAGGTAGCTATATGTTTTCTATATCTGTAATCTACACATATTTAAAAAAGAAGACTAGTGTAGAGTTGCTCGAGCAGACCGGCCCGATAGCCTAAGGCACTACCGATTAGCGGGCGGATAGAGATAGATTTCCATTTGTTCTTAGAGAGAGAGAGGAGAGTTTGGTAGAGAGAGACAGACAGACAGACGGAGACGGAGGAGGCAGAGACCCTTCTGTAGGGGATAGTCTTACGAAAAACACATCTCATCTTCTTTAGAGCCTGCCCAAATACCTTGTCCGCCTGTGTGCGGCGGTTGCAGAATCTTCTCTGTGTTGGCGCATACGCGTGCGGTAGCTGGCGGCAGTTGTCAGCCAATACGTGATGTGACGCAGTATATAGCTTTAGGGCACCGTCGGGCTCGGCCATCTTTGGTGGTGATAGCGTGGCGCAGACCTCTCTGTGCGGTGTGCTCGCTCTTGTTATCGCTGCCCGTTGGAGACCAGTCGAGCGAGGAACGGCAAGGCACGGCGAGCCGAACGCTTCTCGTATTGTCCAAGAGCCCGTTCCCACCTCACCTGTGCCCCTTGTCGTCTTCCTCCAGAACAACATCCCCTCCTCCTCGCCGCGTTATACCGCCCTCCCATGTAGACGCCGTGCACGAGACGAAAACAAAGCCCGCTCACACATTCCTCCAACCGCCCTCCCGGCCACTTCTGAGACAGCCGCGCCGCACGGCTCCCCCCAAGCCCACGTCACTCCACCCCCTCCCCGGTCGCGCACACGCGGAAGCTCCTCAGAACGCACCCGCCGACAATCTGGCGTCCTCCAGCAACAACCTCAGCCTCGAGTCCGCCCATGGACGCAGCGTCGAAGCCGCGCAACCCAAGGGCTCCTGGCTAGCCCGCGTGTCGAACCGCGCGAGCCACCACTCCAGCCGCCCTCCGCCGCCGCCGCTGCGCCCCTCGGCCTCGCGCGACAACCTGTCGCTGCGCGCGCCCGCCAGCGCGAAGGGCGCGTCGCACGAGCACCTGCCCACGCTGCTCAAGACGCCCTCGCCGCCTGACAGCCCTGCCGAGACCGAGTTCGGCGCCACGCCTATCGACGCCAGCTTCGGGGACCGCGTCGAGCCTCCTGTTGCGTTGCAGCAGTTGCCTGGGACGCGACTGGGGGATCCGGTCGGTGGGCAGACGAAGCAACAGAGGAGAAGCGCGACCATTGTGGCTATGGATCCGACAGTCAGGGGGGGTGAATATAAGATGGACAAATATGCTGTGCAGGCGGGGGATGGGACGTATGACAGTGATGCGGAGGCCGACGACGAGTTTGAGCGGTCAGCTGTGGGCGTGACGTCTCCGACGCTGCCACTGCAGTATGACGACGATCATTCTTACCACTCCTCTGATTCGGAGGATCATGAGTCCGTGGACGGGGAGGACACGCCAACTACCCAGGGCTGGACAGAGAGGGATGGGAGGAGCCCGAGGGCCAATATCAAGACGTGGACCGCGGAGCAGGTGGCAGAGTACGTGGCCTCGCTTTCGCCCTCGCTGAAGCAGTACGCCTCTGCGATCACGGGTGAGAGCATCGACGGTTTTGCCATTGTTCACATGCATCACGACGAGCTGCGCGAGGTTGGCGTCAATAGCGTTGGGCATCGGCTGTCGATTTTGCGGGCCGTGTACGAGCAGAAAATCCGGGCCGGGGTCAAGATTGAGGAGAATGATTACGTGCCGCTGTCTGCAGAGGGGGACAAAGGGGATCTGAACGCCACTCAGGACGATATTGCTCGGGTGATTGAATCAATTCGATTGCGCGATCAGCGCATCATTGCTGCCGAGGCGGAGCTCAAGGTGATGAGAGAGTCTTTGGACCGCATTTCGGAGGAGAATAAGAAGCTGAGGGAGGAGACGCTGCCGATGTTGCGATTGCTGAAAGATCAGCGCACGCCTTTGCCGGATCCGTCGGCTGGCACGATCCCGTCTCCGCGTGAGGTCGAAACCATGAAACAGGGTGACAGTCTGGGACCGCCAAAAGAATCTAAGGGAAGCTCGCTCAGCAGGAAGTTTTCCACGAAGAAACTGTTTCTGGGCGGAGCGCCGAAGCAGCCATCACCGACACATCCACCTCAATCTCACACGCCACAACCACGAGAAGTCCGGGACGATGGGGGAGCGCATCTTGAAGCTAGTGCAGCAGCACTTGCGGCTAGCAGCCACCTTACCGCAAGCATGCATAGTCAGACAAGCCCTAGCAGCGTCCACGGTCACCAACTCAGCCCAACGAGCCCAGCTTACAGCACTCATGGGCCTCAATCAGGCGGCGGAACTCAACACTATCCCGGCTCGGCTGGGAACCGGTCCTTTCCACGCGATGGAGCCTCTTCAGCTCGCCATGACCCTAGATCTCACATGCATGCCGATGACAATAACACCGGCTATGCCACGCCAAACCAATGGAGTAACCAGGGCGGTTCTCTCAACGATTCTACTGGGGCAAATGCTCGACAGCAGGATCGGAGACGAGCGCAGGCGCCCACACCCAGTCCACGAGACGACGAGACGACGAGCACAAGAGAGCGTGATCGGTATGTTTAAAATCTGGTCTGAAAAAGGACGATAGCTAACTCAAGACAGTGGTGACAAGGACAACCCCCAAGTCGAGATATTCAAAAGCTTCCGCGTCAGCATCGAAGACCCTTGCCGAGTCGTATTACCTGTCGTATGTTCCCTCACCCCCTCAATCAAATCAATCGTGTACTCACCCCAATTCTCTTCCACAGGCACTTAAACGCTATAATATCACGGATGACTGGCGACAATACGCCCTATACATTGTACACGGCGACCAAGAGCGCTGCCTGGGACTTGAAGAGAAGCCGCTATTGCTGTTCAAGCAGCTGGACAAGGAGGGCCGCAAACCCATGTTCATGTTGCGGCGGCACGCGGCGCCAGCGGAAGGTTGGAGCCACGCTTCTAGCACGGCGCACCACGCTCGAGAAGAGGGGGCGGGCGCAGGGCATCAGCAGCAGGGCGGCAAGGTGAGTGGCCGAGGCTCTGCGCTGAGACTGAAGGGGGCGTACTAACGATCGTCGCGCGCAGTCGATCCCTGGAGGCGTGCTGTGAGGGCCATCGCGGTTATTCAAGGCTGGTTGGATGAGCCGTGTTGCAGGTATGATGTGCGCGGTTGGCCATTTCGGGTTTGTCGCGCGAGGGGCACATTTTTGGGGCGCGGGAGACGACATACACTGGAAACACAATGTGCGAGGGTTGGGGACACCCTCGATCCTGCCTTCTTCGACCTGCCTTTGGGACTTTCCCTTTTTCCTGTGACAAATCTCGACAGCGATGTTCCGAGTTGTGCCGCCAGTGCTACGTCTGCTGCCTCAGAGGCTCATGTGGACGAGGAGCCGAAGTGACTTTCGAGTTGTATGAAGGACTGGTGGACGGATGGTTCAGGCACAGGCAGGTGAGTTGTCATGGTGGTCATACCAACGCCGCCAATCCCGTCAACGCTGCCTTTCAGAAGGAGAACAGGCACAGCAGACGCGACATGGCCCGACAGCCGCGACATGCTTCGAATGCAGTCGCAAGGCCGTTGCTGACGTATCTCGGTTTATACACGAACGATGTCGCTATCCCGCCGTGTGCCAGCGTCGCCACCCACTCCTACGACACCGAGATCCTATCGATCCGCCCATCGCACATTCCGTCGGGTCAACAGGCCTGCTGGGCTGGATCCCGTCGCCGTCGCCCACCCCGCTGGCGCCGTGGAGCGCACCTGCTACCCAGCGCACCTGCCGCCCAGCGCACCTGCTGCCCTTCGCTCCTTCCCTCCCGGGCGAGAGCCCCGCTCCGCCGCCCCCCTTCGCCCCTTCCCCTGGAATCGGCAGCACGTGGCCCGCCGGTCAGGCGCGTGTGGACGCCAAGCATGCACGAGAATTTCATTCCTCATCGGCGCATCTTATCAGATGCCACCGCTCCTTCCCCTGACATATATCTTCCTCCTCCCTCCCACACCCTTCTCCGCCCTCCAACCT
>JAWXCT010000164.1:0-15389 GCA_034509035.1 Saxispiralis lemnorum
GGGGGGGATGATGTGGCTTACTCCATTTTCTCGCGCAGGTCGTGGGTGCCTTCGTGGAAGCCGACGACGCTGGCGATGCCGACGTCGGAGCCCTTGAGGTTGGCGGCGCATTGGGCGACGTGTTGGGGGCGGACGCAGACGGTCTATGTGAAGATCATCGAAAGTGGTTAGTGATGTTTCTCACGTCGCTATCTGGACCTTGATTGAAAAGGAAAATGGAGATCCTTCTACTCGACACTAATAGACATAGTTATTCGGGAGGAAATATGGTTGAAAAGAGCAAAATCAAAAGCATAAAGCAGAGCACCCTTTGCCAAACCTCTGACTCATATCAACAAGAAATGACCTTCTCCATAACGCCTTGCCCCGATCCAGAGAAGAGAAAGCTGAGGATGAAATAGAAATCGACCTACAGCGAACCCCTCGACCCTCGCCTCAGCACAAAGCTCATCAAACTGCACCTCCCTGACATCCAGCTTCAACAGTGTATGATCGATCGTCCGCGCAAACTCGGGCGAGTCGGTCGGCGGGACTGGGTACGACGCCTTTTCCCATTGCGGGCGGGCGTCTTCCACCTCGCGCGTAAAGGCGGCGATTTGCGAGGCCCATTCGGGGTCTGTGTACCTGTTTGTCATGGTTGTGTTGGCGAGAAATGTTGGGTGGAATTTTTCCAAGGGAAGGCGAGAGGGCCAGGGAGGGGAGATGAGGGAGAAAGGGCGAAAGGGAAGAAAAGAGCGTGAAATAGAAGTGCTGAGTGGGTGGCACGAAAAAGAGACTAGATCAGCGGCGTTATCGTGTCAAGACCGGTCCTAGCAAATGAAGGAATCGAACCCCCTTTGCTCGAACGAAGGGAAAGCAGGCAGCCCAAGCACATCAAAAAGCACACTCACCCCTCAAACCCCATGCTTCCCGCCAACATGTCTTCGTCTCAAACACAATTTAACTTCCGGGCTCGCACTTCCGCCACGTGTGATCTGTACCGAAGAACAAGACAGAGAACGGGTCGAATTTTACTCGCGAGCCGTGTTGTGATGACGTTTCGTTTCAGAGAAGCGGGTGGGGGGATAAACGTGACGGGGGTTCTTGGGGAAAAGGGAGGTGAGGTCGGGAAGTGAAGGATGCAAGAGAGTGGAGCTTGTGCCTTGGCAGGGATGGGTGGGTGTTCGGTTGTAGTCAGAGGTGGAGGGTAGGTGTTTTATAGCGATAAGATACGTGGAGAGCGTGGTGAGCAAGCGGAGTTTCAAGCGAGAGAAAAGGATGGGGACGTTCTGTATATTTGAATGGAAGTTGAGGGGGCTGAGGATTGACACAGCGGTAGCACATGGCAAAGGCACACGACAGCAGAACGCTCCCAAGAGCTTTGGGAGCTCGATCGAGAAGAATCAATCCCAGACTCTTGCCAACAGGACATGAGGGTCTGCGGCCGTCGATCTTTGCAGCGAACAAGTCAGGCGCACTCGAGCCGCGTTCTCATAGCTTTGATTTTCCGGTTGAAGTACACAACCCGCGAAAGAAAACAACAGCAGCTCCCGGGACGAGAGAAAACGCAAACCCCGGATCCTCACTCCACAGAAAGAGCTCGCCGGACCATGCCATCCCCCTCGCTTCCGAACCACGTGTCCGCGGTAGCACGCCTAAACTCCGTTCTCTTCTCTGTGCAGGCGTTGGCAAAGTGTTCGTTCGTTCGTCTGGATCAGCCCGAGACCGTCTAGGGTACATCGAGCACAATCTCCAGCAGGAAGCCATCCGCGCCTGTCCCACACTTTTGTCGCCAGTTGTCCATCGTGTCAAAAAGGTCTTCCTCCCCGCTTGCCCTCCTTCGCTTACGCGCGCAACCCCTACTTTCTCCGGAACGAGCAGCCCTCAGTCAGGCGCGCCTTGCCGCCCGTGGGCTGGCAGAGCACCTGCGAGCAGCCGGCGCAGACGACGACAGTTTGTGCGTGCGAGAAGACGGTCGTGATGGTGAAGCAGCCGGGGCACTTGACGTCCATGAAGAAGGAGCGGGGACCGGGGACGAGCGTCTAGAGAAAGGCAAGGGTGTCAACACGAGGTCCTGCTAGTTGTGTAAAAGGACTGGGGGATGGGTGGTGGTGGTCTACCTTCAGCTTGTGCTTCCTGGCCTCGGCCTGGGGGGTGGGGTTGAGGAGGTCGACTGCGAGAACCTGCGGGGACATTGGTATCAGCACACTTTCCCCTTTCATCTCTTCCTCCCTCTTGCAAAGCAATGCGATATCCCGAGCCAGCTCCAAGTGCCCGCAAACGACCCTGACCACCCCTCCAGATGGTCGTGTGCCTCACTCGGGAGCCGGCCTCGCCACCTCTTCACAGCGCTCAGGGATGGATTCGCGACGTACCATCTTGGCGGTGTTTGTGCGCTAACTTGGTGTTGGTCGATACTCGAGATGGCTTCGGTCGGATATCGAGACGTAGGTTGATGAGTTGAGCGGCGACGGGTGTGGTGCGGTCGATGAGGGACTGTAGGCGGAGAGAAGAGGAGCAGATGATGAATTTGGATTTGCAATGTGCGGTCCGTGCACCGATGCGGGCAGCAACTCTTGGCGTTCTGTGACCTGTGAAAGCCTCAAGGAGCGCTATGATACAAACTTGTTGATTTCGACTCACTCTTTTCGAGTTTTCTTGAACATTAAGAGTAAAGCAATTTCAACTGGCGGGACTGTCATCGTCGACAATCAGTGAGTCAGTAGTTTCAATACAGCTACCGCTACCTCAGCTATCGATGCTCCCCATCCCAACATCCACAGGACCAAAAAACCGAACGTCTCAAGCGCCGTCTCGCACTCAACGCCTGTGTTCCCTTTCACTCCCGCCCCTCTGCTCTTCACGTAGTAACAGTGCACTCCATCCTCCTCCCATCATGCCCCCTGTTTCCCCTTCGCTACGATACTACCACCATCCCTTCATTACCAAAGCACCCCTCCCCACCCGCCAGACAAAGCTAAAGATGCGGGAGAAGAAGTATGTTGTGGGCTAAGAGCGCTGCTGGTGCTAGGTACCCTGAGGTGAATAAGTCTTTGGTTTGGTGGGGGGTCGTGAGCTGTCATGAACCACTCTGGTGTGCTGTCTTGTGTGTCTGTGTCTGTGTGTGTGTGTATGTTTCGGCACCGTGCAGAGAGGATTTGGGTGGGTGATGAGGGGAGTAAGGCGTGGAGGGGAGGCACGAGCGCATGAGCTGATGCCGTGCGCCCGTGTCCATTCGGTGACCGACACCTCGTGGGACGGCGTCTGCGTCATGGTGTCGGGCGTGAGGGGCGGCGCCGGAAGGAAGCTTTGCTGCCAGAGCTGGGTCGTGGCGTGCGCCGTGTAGGTATGTTCAGCGGTCATCCGCCGCTCTTGTGCCGCGACGTCTTGCTGCCGCTGCTGCTTGTTACGTATTCGTCGTCAGGACGCCACTGCTCAGGCTGGAAGTCCGTGTTCATGAAGTGCGCCGTGTTAAAGTGCGAGCTTGGTTGCATTAGCAGGTGTGGTGAAATACAGTGGGGGTCATAAGCTGACTCACTTTCTGAAGATCGAGGTCTGGAACGGCACGTGCGAGGTGGCTTCCACGAACTCCGGTTGTAGCTCGTAGTGCGATGGTCGGAACGGTCCATTGCACTGGTGACGGAAGCTAGGGTGGGTGGACATGCTCGAGTGCGAAACCGACCGGATCGCCAAGTCTTGCGGTATTTGAGTTGGCGGTGTGATGAGGTGCGACGGGGTGGACGGCGCATAGACAGGCTGCTGCTGTGTCGGTATCGGCTGCGGCTGAGGGGCAGGAGCAGGAAGGGCGGGCATCGTTTGTGTGCACTGTTGGACTGGCGCGAAGAAGTCCGATCCGCCGTAACCAGAGCCAGGCATCCAGCCGGAACTGGGGCTGGCGTACGACATTCCGGGTATCATGGCCATGAAGTCCGGAACGCCTGGGTCGGTGAAGGGCTCGTGGTGCGGATGACTGGCGTACTGAAGGTAGGTCGGAATGGTGGCTGGTGTCGGGATGGCAGGAAGATCCTGAGGCATGTACAGCAGATCGTAGTGACCCCTGAAAGACCGTTAGACAGCAACGTAAATCGATGGTAGTGATTGACTCACGGTCTGTATAGCAGCCTCACGGTGCCGACATCGAATCCACCGTGGTTAACGGGCGAGAATCGATGCATGTTGACCTCGCTGCCCTCGCTACGATCGAGGTAGAGTACTTCGAGCGTGATGCCAGCGGGCGAAAGGAACACGTCTTTAAGGGCGCTCAGCCCGACGTGATCGATCTCGCTGCCGATAGGCATGACCTGGCCGTTGCAGTAGTCTTCGACAGACTGACCGAGCAGCCACGGAGCGTACTCTTGTTGACGTGTCTTCATCCAGGCGGTCGTGAGGGTCTATGGAACATCAGTGCTCCATCCTCATCAGTAGACCTTAGAGTGTGCATACCTTGAGGTGAGTGATGATGTAGTTCTGCAGCGTCTCATCATTGAACGCTTCGAGAACAGTGTTCTCAGCATCCCCAGAAGTGAGTGCGTTGGCCACCTTCCGGAGGAGTTCGAACGTCTCGTCGGCGAAGTCTTCGTAAAGCAAGGGGTCGAAGCCGGCCGCGTTGAGCACGTTTGAGAGGGAGCGCAGACGCGTTTCCTCTTCGAGAAACTTATTGCTGTCGCCATACTGGATGAGGGTCTCGAAGTAGCCAAATGCAATAGCTGTGATATCGTTACTTGAATGCCATCGTCACGGGCCACTTCAATAGACTCACCTCGCCATCCGCACCGTCCATCGCCTCTCACAGTCCGGTAGTGCGAGTACTTCTGCGGCAGCGCCTGCAAATATCGACATCAGCAAACAAATCGCCTCACTTCAGCTCAGTATCAGACTTACCGCCGTCTTGGCCTGGAAGACAGGGTCGGCAGAGGCATATTCGGTCGTGATGGCGGTGCTCGGCTGGCGTTGACCGACCAAGGGCCCCTGTCGACGATCGCGATCAGCCCTCAAACAGCTCTCCGGCTTCACAAAAACATGGCATGAAGCGAAGGGATGGCGCTCGCTTCGTCCCGCAACCCCAATGTCGACGACGTCTCTTCGTTGTCGTTCTTTTCGACAGGAAGAAGAGACACGTCGATGTATGGAGTTTGCGCGTGGATAAAGCGAAACGACACGTCGCGGTGAAGGAAGAGGTACTCACGGTGACTTCGGGCTCGTATTCATTGCTCAGCTTCTGCAGCTCGGCCAGCTGGTCGTCGCCGCCGGAGTCCTGCTGTTGCTCCGGGTAGGCCATGGCGCGGGCGTGGCGGGTCGACTGGCGGGTGCGCAGCGCGTGCGGGTGCGGTTGCGGCTGCGATGGGTGATGGTGGGGCCGGGGTTGATGTTGCTGCTGGTGATGGTGGGGTGCGTGTCGGAGGTCAGGCTGGTGAAGGCCGGTCGACGCCAAGGGATGCCCGCTGAGCCGTTGCTGCTGCTGTTGCTGATGGTGAAGCTGCTCGGGCGCGGACGTGAATTGCACGGGCACCGGTATCTGCAGCGGACGGTACGCCAGCGATGCAAGGCTCGCGTCGTGATATTGCGGCTGCGAGGGGTGCGGTGCGGGCGGCAGTTGATGGAAGGAGGGGCGCTGGTAGTAGGGCGACGCGACGGCAACAGGCTGGCGTTCCATGGTGAACGTAGGCGTGCACCGCAAGCTCCCGCTCACTGCAGACCAAGGCGGGGCCGTCGTGGTCGTCGTCCTCGAGTCTTTCTGCTGAACGGACTGATCGCCGGCGTGCGGACGCTGCTCAGCTGGCGAGCCCGCGATGCCTGGCCTGCAATGGACGACGACGCTGCGCCGGCACTCTGGGACGTCGCGGGCGGGCGGGCGGGGAAGATCAGAGTCGGATCCAAGAAGGTGGCGACGAGGCGATCAAGGCAGGTAAGTACGGAGCCCAAGGACTGGCGGCGGGGGAAACAGGCGCGGCCAGAATAGAATGGGGCACGAACGACAGAAGAATGCGCCAGAGGGCACGGCAGCGCGGCCGGCGAGGCGTGAGAAACGCAGCGCGAGCCCTCGCACACTGGGACCCCACCCGTTTCCCAAAGCTCCACTACCCGCAGACGCGGCGATGGCAACCCTGTGTCTTGCCTTGCTGGCTCGGGGGCTCGGACTAGGCGGTGCGCTGCTGAGTGGGCGCAACAAAGGGCTGCGCGCGCAGTGGGGGGCGGCGGGCGTCCTGGCTGTCGAGTAACCCGAGCGAGGGGAGGGGACTCGGGACGAACGGGGTGCTGGAGCGCGCTCTTCACACGAACGCGGCGCGGCGACGGGCGCACGGGCGGATGATGGAGAGGCTAGGTAGGTGGTCGGAGAGGGAGACGACAGGTTCGAGATCAGATCGCTGGTGCTGCCAGTCCGCTACTTCTACTTCTACCTGGACCCGCCGACGAGGCGCCACGAACGACATCCACAGTTCCGTCAGGGCAGGCAGGCCCGGGCGAGAGGCATTCTCGGCCCGCCCGCGTCCATGATATTAGAGACACGCCCCCTCCGACACCCGGAGTGGCAGCGAGAACCCTCTGGTCTCGCGCATGGGACAGCTGATAGTGCCTGCGGCGACGGCGACGATAGACGGCGAGCACGACAAGACGACGACGACCAAGCTCGCCGTGAGGCTGACCTGCCAGGCACCAAGCAGATCATCGCCGCCGGAGAGGGGAGCGCGAGGCGACTAATGAGTAATGCTTGCGTCCGCGACGATCCAGATCTCTCGATCCCAGCACCACCGCATCACAGATCTAGCAACCTGGCAAGCCATCAAGGCATAAGATCGAACGACCGGCGACCCCAAGAAAATCTCCACCTAACCCCCGAGGAACCCTGCGTAACGTATCATCACCCCCCAGCTCACGACCCGTGCCAGCCCTCAATGTATCAGAAACGCCCACCTCCCATCCCCCAGCAGCAGCAGCAGAGTGCCTCCGCACGCGCAGCGTCACGCAGCTCCGCCTGTCGCCCTCAGCCCCTCACGCCCCCAGGGCAAAACGAGTGGCGGAGCTTGCACGGTCGCTAGCACGCAGGTCAGCGCCATTGAAGAAACGCACCCGGCAGGGGACGATACAGGGCGCGCCTCGGCTTGGCCCTGTGCCTGGGGCCGAAATACCGGGCGTGCGCGGAGCTAGCGAGTGCCACCGGGTTTCGCAAGCATGGAATCTCCCGTGAGGATGCTGCGGTGGGTGAGTGCCCTGCTAGCGGGGCTGTCACGTACCTGTTGCTTGGTGTTGGGGAGAAAGGGGAGGGGGGGTTTGGTGCTTGGTGCATGTCAGGTGGATCTGGCCATTGGTTACAGTAGACGTCTGGTCGAGGACTCGTACGGTCGTGCGTTCCGTAATTGTTCGATATCCAAAGCGCGATCGCAAAAGTATACCATGGTACCAATGCATTGCCAAGAAACGGTCCGTGAGCAGCGGCAACCGGACGATGAGACGCAATTAATTTGCAGAGGCATAGGCGGCGGGCTGCAACGTGGATCTCGAAAGGACGACGGTCGAGCCGAGCGCGCCGCGCAGAAGAAAGCAGACGCGGCGGAAAACGATCAATCGCAAAACCTACCGATGCAGCGGGACCAAGACGGTCCACAGTGGCTGCCAGGATCCCCGGTGTCAGCACCTGCAGGCGCCTCGCTTGTGTGACCGCGGGCCCCAGCTTATGTAGGGAGGGACGGGCGGTGGCGCTAATGAAGATGCTTGGGGTGGATTCGATGCGCTGTTCAAAATGCGGGGGAAGGGGATAGGAGCGAAGAACGACTGGGGTATCAGATTCCGAGCTGCCGTCTCACGCGCACGCTATTTACGCTACACAGAAACCGAAAGGCAGGTGCGCCGCCTGGTGAGAGGGAGAAGGCAAGCGGAGTGCGAGTTGGATGCGCGCGCTCCGCTCTCTTGTGCAACGAGCACGATGCAGCGCGCCGAAGAAGTCCGGCGCTTCGTTGGTCGCCGAACTGGAGGGCGCCTTGCGCAGTGACGGGACGAGCGGGCCCGGTGCGACGGTAATGAGATTCAGCCATGATCGTCAGCGTCTTCCCGACGAGATGGGCGCTTGGCGCCCCGGGAGGTCCATTCCAAATGTTTTTGTTTTGCGCGCAACGGTGCTCGTCCAGGCGGGCTGTTGGCACCCAGAGACGGCGTCGCATGCAGCGGTGGCGCCGGGCACGCACGCGCTACCATTGGCCGAGCCGAATCCGGCCCAAGTTGCCATCATGCAAGTCACTTCCCCTGAGGACGGTTCGATTTGCGCTTGCCAACATGAGGGCCCTTCCCAGACGACATCAACAGCTCCGGCGCTGAGGATAGTGGCTGGCTGCCACCGCCACCGCCCCCCATGCCGCCATCGTCCGATTTGAATCCCTCACTTTCGTCAAGCACAAATGAGGCGAGTGAGCGAATGGCAGCGGTCCACTCCGCCACGGCATGCGTCCTGTCGAGATCTGCCCGGCTTTCGATCTCGACAGTCCCGGCATCTTGGTTGATCTTGCCGCCAAGCTTATCATCCATTATCAGGAACCCCACTATGTCTTGGACCTCGGGCACGGAGATGTGCAGCCGCTTTGCGATAAAGTCGAGGCGGAAGCGCGTGTAAGGGGCGACGAGTTTGACCACCGCCTTCGTTCGCATGTTGCGCGTGACCTCGTCAATGTTCTCGGCGATGAAAGGGTCGGCGAGCAGCTCCTTGTTCTTTTGCAGAATTGTTTCGTATTGATGAATGTCGTCCCGCTGATAAGCGTCAACCAGCTCGGTCATGGCCGCGATTCGAGGGTCGTTTTTGTAAGGCTTTGTCTCTTGAGAGTCAAAGGGGTTGATGTCCGATCCCATGAGCATCGTCGTCAGCACGAGGTATTTCAGGACTTGGATCCGCTGCAGTGAGCCCGCTTCATCGTAATTCCGGAAGGATTCGAAGAAGTCACTTTGTGCGCTCTTCCAGTTTTCTGATTGCTCCTGTCAGCTGGTGCTTGTTTCCGTTGGCTCATACCTGTCTTACCCTCGCTCATGTGCATCTTTCCACCACACTCTCTGATGACACCCATAATCTTTGGGTGCGGTACAGCTGAGCGCACGCCTAGTGCACGTTGGTAGAGGCTCTGCATCGCAAGGTCAACCGATGTTCATCAGCACATACTCGAAAACATTACCTTCATCCGCTTGTTGTTCCTCGTCTCGGAGTACATCTGGATCTCGAGGGCATACGCCTCCATCGAGTACGTGCCTTTGCTAGGGTCGTCCGTCCCGTCCTCCCTCTGGCAGGCCTTGTGGAGCTCGCGCACCTTTTCCGTCAACCGAGCGTAGTCCTTCTGAGCCAGCCAGAGCCTAGCAAGCTTCGTGTTTGTCGACAGCCATAACCGCTCGTTGTTGGTGGCCTGGAAGGATTCGAGGGTCTGAGAGTAGAACTTCTCCATGCACTGGTTCGCTGCTTCATCCTCTGCATTCTTCTCGATGAAGTCCAGCATATTGTTGATTGATTTCTCAGAGTAGTTTCGGGTGACGGCAGACTTGACATATGTCAGAAGTTCGGTATAGTGATCCACGGCCTGTTATCATCAGCATGCGAGCCGGAACCCAAGGATCAGATGAACAAGCAGACCTGTGTGTAGCGCCCCAGCTTGAACTCCAGCTTTATTGCCTGTTTTAACCCCTTGAATCCCCAATCCCCTTTCTCTTGCTCCAGCCCGGGCACCCCTAAGAACTCGTTGATAGCCTCCTCCGGCGCATCAGCCTTCATCTGTTTGGCATTGTAGTATTTGTTCTCGACATCCACATTCCCCCCTTCGTCGACGTCGTCGTCATCTTCGTACTCGAAATCGTAGCTGCGTGCAGTTAGCCTGTGCTTCGTCTCGTCGTGATGTTCACCAAAGCTCACTTCTCATCGTCCGAAGCCTGCATGAAGTCATCGTCGTCAGACATGATGGCGGGCTGCCGATGAATGTCGTGAGACCGCTCAAGATGAGTAGTGACTTTCCTGACTGTGGGAGTGGACCGTCAATTTCGTGGCGTTCGTGAGAGGCGAAGGTTGTGGGTCAATTGGATGGTGTTTGTAAGTGTGCGGTCGTTCTGTGGACTGCATGTGGTGAAGCTCCAGGCACCCCCCGCCAATCGATAACGACGGGACGACGCTAGCCGGCCACTCCCGCTCCCGCCTCCAGCACAATTGACGCGCCCGCTTGCCCTCTTCAACCAACTCCTGCACCTTGCTCTCACTCTCGTCCGGAAAACCTCCACACGACAGATACTCTAATCAGGAGCCGCAGTCAACGAGTCAATCGCCGTCGTTAGAATGGGAGGAGGCGACCTCAACTTGAAGAAATCATGGCATCCCCACTTGATGACCAACCAGAAAAAGGTCTGGGCAGAAGAAAAGAAAGCACTCGATGAGCGCAAGAAGACAGATCTAGTGCTCAAAGAGCGGGCGGAGGAGCGCGCGATTCAGGAGCTCGAGCGCATGCAGGAAGCTGCTGGCGGAAAGAAGAAGGTCGACAAGGTTGATTGGATGTATAATGGGCCGGGATCCGGAGGACCCGGCGTTGGCGGCGTTAGCGAGGAGATGGAGGGCTATTTGCTGGGGAAAAGAAAGCTGGATGGGCTCGTGAAAAACAGTCAGACGGAGCACTTGAAGCAGGAGGCCGGCGAGGAGGGGTTCATGGCGCTCAACCAAAATGCGAACAACGCGCGCGACACCATTTCGAAGGTGGCGAGCGATCCGATGCTGGCCATCAAAAAGCAGGAGCAGGTGGCGTACGAGAGCATGATGAGCGACCCTACCAAGCGCAGACAATTGATGCAAGCCGCTGGTAAAGAGGATGAGGAGCGAGACGGGCACAAGGACCGCAAGCACAGGAAGCACAGGCATCGCCACCGCGACGACGACGACGACAGGCACCACCGAAGCAGCAAGCGTCGGCGATACAGCGATGAAGACAACGAACGACGTTCTCGCCACGATCGTTCCCATCGCCACAGGCGCAGATCACCATCAGAGTCCCGGTCAAGGTCGCCCGCTCGCAAACATTGCGACGACGAGCGCCATTATCGCTCTCGAAGAGAGCGTGAATACAGACCAGAACGTCGCCGTTCCCCTCCACGACGAGAACGAGAAGACAGATACCGGCGGCGTTCGTATCCCGGTCCGAAACGATCCGGGTCGCCAGACTCTCCATCCGGTTCTCCATATCATGCGGAGAACGCGGACCACCGTCCGCGCGACCGGCGTACTCCTCCCTCTTCAGACCGGGACCACAAGCTCTACAAGTCACCTCCGGAAGAAGCCAGTAAGGCGGACGACGATCGCGCGGCAAAATTAGCAGCCATGCAATCGAATGCTTCAGAGCTTGAGACCGATCGCAAAGATCGGCTCGCGGATATCGAGTCCCGCGAAGCTGCGCAGCGCGACGAGGATGACCGAAAGAGGTCGGATAAAGGTCGTTTCGTTGGAGGAGTGCGCCGAAAAGCTGAAGCTATCGACATGGGTCGACGACTTCACGGGCGAGGAGGACGCATGGACGAGGATTAGACATTCATAGTGCTTCTGCTAAACGTGTCCATGTGTACATTGTCAAGGTTCGGTGGGACGCCGATCGAGCTACCATACCTGTTGTACTAGCGTTGATCTCCCGAGAACTCTGCGAGCACTATAGGTTCCTTTGGCGGCCTTGCTACATGCCACTTCCTTACACAAGCCCGATAGAGTCTCATAAGTTGTCCTCGAGAAAAGGCAGCGGAACAGGTCCCTTCGATCCCTCCACGCTGTGCTACAGAACCATGAGGCGATGGTGCCAAGCTATCTGCAGGATCTCGACATCCCCGCGCGACATCATCGACCCGAACCTTGACAGCATCAGCCAACACTCTACACAGCTAGAGGTGACATCAACGACGACCGCCACAATTGGCCGCAGCCATTGGCCCCGCCTGGAATCTCCGCGAAAAGGATCGCAGCACGGCCCATCTTCAGCCGGCACGGGGAGGTCAACTTCCACGCCCGCTGTCCGCCCGCTGCGCATCATCCACCACCTTTCAACCCTTATTCAATCCCGGCTTCCTCCGCTTTCTCTTCCTGCTTACTTCGCTCCTACTCTCCACCATCCCCTCCTCCTCCTCCTCCTCCTCCTCCTCCTCCTCGTCTCCTATCCCTTGTTGCGCAACTTTCCAGCTGTCACTCGCTCGGAACCTGAAAACGCGTGCGACATCCACGCTGCAGCGCGCGAGTTGAGGTCATCACTGCCGGCATCTCATCTCCGACTCGACTCCGCCTCCACTACGTTTCCCACACCCGCCCGCTCACCCCCAACCGGATTGCGCCTTGCAGGCTTCGCAGAGGTCGACCACGGCTGAGACAGCGTGTCTCGGAGGACCCCATAGACTCGCGAGTCGTATTGAGGTTGTCGGGTTGAGAGCTCAGGCGCAATGCCGCTGTGCGGAGGCACGAAGACGGTCCAGCGGAAGCTGGTGCTGCTGTACGTGGACACTCGGGCGGGCGAGCTTGCCAGGAAGATGGGAGCGTTGCGCTGACAGCGATTTGCACAGAGGCGATGGTGCCTCCGGCAAGACCTCGCTCCTCAATGTCTTCACGCGAGGCTATTTCCCCACCGTCTAGTAAGGTCACCCTCCTCCCGTTTTCAAACCGCAAAGACGGCGTGACCTACCCGAATGAATGATCACTGACTTTTCCTGTCTCGACCAGCGAACCCACCGTTTTCGAAAACTACGTCCACGACATCTTCATCGACGACGTGCACGTCGAGCTCTCCCTCTGGGACACCGCGGGCCAAGAAGAATTCGACCGCCTGCGCTCCCTCTCCTACGACGACACGCACGCCATCATGCTGTGCTTCTCGGTCGACTCGCCGGAGAGCCTGGAGAATGTCGAGAGCAAGTGGGTCGCGGAGATTGCGGAGAACTGCCCTGGCGTGCGGTTGGTGCTGGTGGCGCTGAAGTGCGATTTGCGCGAGGAAGGGGGGGAGGAAGAGGAGGCGGGGCAAGAGGGGGCGGGCGAGCCCAAGAGGGCGATGGTCGATTATAAGCAGGGCTTGGCAGTGGCGGAGAGGATTAAGGCGTTGAGATATCTTGGTAAGGGAACTCACGGCCGACTGGCTTGTCAGAAGGGATTAAGGCTAACGGGTCCGCCGCGCACAGAATGCTCAGCAATGAAGAACCGCGGCGTCAACGAGGCTTTCACCGAAGCCGCGCGCGTCGCGCTGCAGGTCAAGAATGTCAAGGGCGACAAGGAGGCCGGCTGCTGCGACGTCATGTGAGAGAGCGAGCCAGCCCTTAGCCCCGTCAGCCTGAAGGGCGCCGCACCGCCCTTCCGGAAACCGCCACATCATCCGCATATACCCCCCCCACTTGTTTTTCGGGCACGGCGTTTTGGGCACGGTGGGGACGGACGGCAGGGAATGGGCTGGAACCCAGGACGTTTGAGCGACGTCGGGGCTCTAATTACTTCTGTTTAATTGTTTGTTCTGGTTGTGTAATCAACAACCGCATGGCGCGATGCGGCGCAGCTTGCCTTCTCTCATTGATGGGAAGAAAAAGTTGGGAGCGCGAGCTGTCTTTTTGTTCCAACTGGTGGACCATTGTTTCCTATGGTCATACAATTCCTACATCATCGAGATGCTCGACAGGGACTGTCCTGAGCCCCCTTTGGTCTTCCGTTCAGCGTTAGGGGAGTTCCCTCGTCCGCGGCCCACGGTATGCGGCCTCGGTCCCGGTCCGCGAGAGCATGTTTCCGCCGTTTGATCTGGGAGACCACGCAACTGCATCCCCGTATCCATGTCTGCCCCTTTCCTGCACCTCGGCTCTGTTGCTCTGTAGCTCGGCTGCCCCGGGCCCGGGCTCACCCTCACACACAAAAACGGGACGAGTCCACCAGTGGTTGCTTTGTGGGCGGCCGACTGGCTTAGTGGGTCAGAGAGACGGTATTCGTTCGTCGCGGGATCAGTGGAAGGACGGGGAAATGTAGGGTTGCGATGGAAACCTTGGCGGTGTCGGAGAACAGACTCTAGGAAAAGGGCGACGGATTCGAGAAAGTAAGCCGAAAGCGAGACATGATGCCAAAATGCTAGAAGTATCCCGTACGTGAGTTTGAGAGCATGCCGCGGGCGGCACTGTCTGGTGGAGAGTCTTCTATGTCTGAGGGAAGCAATCTCGAGGTCTGAAGCCAAGTTGGAAGATGATGGATCGAATCTTGAAACTCGAGTGCCGTACTTTACAGTCCTTTGGGTCTCGGCTTGGCTATGCTACAAGGTATCACGTGCGTCAAATCATCAATCCCACCTGAAGAAATGTTAGCTCAGTCGGATATTTTGTTCATTCGTATCGAATGACCCACCCATGCTCGGTCTGCCGCACGATATCGCCCTTCTTCCCCGACTGCTTGCCTTCTTTCCCGCCTTCCACTACTAATCGATCGAGCTGGAAGAATTGGCTGACGACCGTTTGTCTCTGTGTGTATGGAAACGTCAGCATTCCTCCTCTCACCTATTTCCCTCTCTCGGCTATTCCCCCCATCTTTCACGCAGCGTCTTCTCGTGGGTGAAACACAAGCCCCCTCTCCATATTGTTTTCTCCAAATCCTCGTCCTTCACGTCTTCTCTTACGAAAAAATCCCTCACACGACAAGCACACGCACCTTCATGACCTGCAGCTCCTTCAGCCCCTTCTGCATCAGCTCCTGGGCCCTCCGCGCATCGCTCTCCCCCTTGGCGTCGCGGAAAGCATCGCGCGTCCTCCTCTTGGCGTACTCGCGGAAGTTGTAGGCGGAGAACTGACGCGCCTGGCGCAGCAGCGAGCGGTACAGCGAGCGCACTTCGGGAGCCGCTGTGGCGACGGGGGCGGACATTCCCGGACGGAAGTGTTTGAGAGGGAGTCAAGCCGTCGAGGGGAGGGGGCGAGAGTGTTTCAAAGACGGTCGAAGATCGAGTCGTGGACGGAGATGAGTGCTGGTGGTTGAGACGTCGGGGTTGGGGCTGCAGCGATTATGTCATTTCGTGATGCGGATTTGAGGTGAGCAGCAGCGGGCTGGCGTCGGCGGCGGGCGGGGCGGGGCGGGAGTCCGACTTGCGCGGGCGATGGATGCCTCAGGACTTTCCCATGTCGGGTGGACGTTTGGGTGGTCTCGACGCTCGCTCGCGTCCGGGCGCGCGGTCGAGTCGCATCGGGTCGCCTGCGACAGCTGCAGACCAAGATTGGGAGAGGTCACGGTCACGGTCACGGTCACGGGAGTAGCATACAAGCGACTACTGTGGCGAGCGATTGACAATAGCAGCTCCGGGGAAATCGATGACTTCCTAATCCTCCGTACTCACGCGCACTCACGCGAACTCACCGTCGGACATCGCCACCACAACCCACCACCTCCCGGGACACGCCGCGTGACGTCCCCCCGTCTCCCCCCTTTC
>JAWXCT010000164.1:78203-91177 GCA_034509035.1 Saxispiralis lemnorum
ATGATGAGGGGCGCGAGCTATCCGGGAATGGAGTGGGCGCCGGGGCAGGGGGTGGGAAGGTGATGGAGAGGGGTTTGTGTCGGATGTGAGTGGTGATGAGGCGTGAGAGTGCAGAGTGGTAATGGGCGGCTTTTCGGACAGCGAATGAGAGGGAAGGGAGACTGATGTTCCGGAGGGTTTCTTTCGGGTTGTGAAGTGTAAAGACTGATTTGATGCGACGCTGGACGCTGTTGAGAGGCGTAAGGGAGGTGAGTAGTGGACACATGTTGGATGCGCTGCCCTTGCTTTAGCTTTGATAGTCCATAATATCGTGGTTTCAAGAATGTGCAGATTGGACAACGAGCATGGGTTCCCAGCGCTAGTCCGGACGAGGAAGGAGCGTCGGAGAATTCGGCCAATCAGGTTTCACTGCAGGTGACGCCTCACGTGCCTCGAGAAGTGAAGCTCGCGATCAGCCTGAAAGCTCAGACCCTTCATCTTGCCCCTCTCTTCAACGATACTTTCATGTCACGAATCACTAAGACGCGAACACTACGCAGTCGTTGAAGCTGAAGATCTCTTTTAGTCCTGCTGGAGTACTGTGTGCATTCGGTTCAAGAGAAGAGATTTTGGGCAGTGCGGGCTGGGGCATCTGCAGACACCAACGAAAGCCATCTATGGTAACACCGCCTTCCCGAGAAGAGCTTTCTGTGGCAGCACCGCCTCACAGAAGTACCAGCACCATGGTCCAGACCAAGGGCGAGAAGAGGGTCTTCGAAGACGAGAAGGGCGACATGCAAGCACGTAACGCTACGGAAAGCCACGACAGCACCCAAGCTCAACGTCTCCAAGCCTGCAGAGAGAGCGACATTGCAGACATACAGCTCAGTGCTGTCTTTCGCCTTATGGATCCTTTAAATAAGCTCATCGAAAAGTGCATCGAAGAGCCGTACGTCAAGGAGCTCGTCAAGCCAGGCGCTGAGATGCATGAGCCATACTAGCTCAATCTTTTGGATTCGAAACCCGTTCATGTTGTCCTTACATCAGCTTTCCCCGTCCAAAGCAGGTGCGCGAGCCATCACCAGCGGATCCATCATATGCCTTCCGATTTACGGGCGCTCTGATACCTGACCCTGGCCGCAAACAACTTGAAGAGGTTCGGCATCCTCATCTGGATGCATGAGATGCAGTCCACCCCATTATTTAGGCGTCTACCTGCTTGAACAGAACGCACACACGGTAGGAATGGCTCGGCAGGGACGAAAGACCGGAAAGCGTGTTGTTTGTCGAGAAAAAGGTTTGAGTTCCAATCTGCCACCAGCTTATGACGCTCTCTGCATGTTTTGGCGCATATCTGTGTCATCTCGTCTAGACGGTCGCGGATCGAGAAGGCTTCGGTGAAAGGGCAGAGATGACTTGAAACTCATGTTTGGTAGGGACCTCCTCGATTGCGTCGTCGCGTGACTTATTCTGATCACTCAAATTCGCGTGTATAGAGATGAGAGATTACTTTGAAGTATTGGAGTGAAGACTTACGGCTGTTGGGCTTCTGGCGAATGCTGTCAGCACGCGCTTCTCGCTTCCTACACTGAAGCTCTTTGCAGTTGGTCGAGTACCTTTCTTCCTGCACGAACTCACGCTCAGGTGTGGCTCGGCCTCGACGAAAGAGTATCGCGTCCAGAAAGCTAGTGAACTGAGTTCCAGCGTTGTGTGATGTCTGGTCAGAACACCTAGCAGATGGCCTTAGCTCGACGCGTTACTTGATCAAGTCGCTTTGAGCCCACGGTTGCTAGATGTCGTGGTTGTGTAGTAGACTCTGATCCTACGGATGGATGGGCTAGATGGCTGGCTTTGACCGACAGATGGCATTCCATGGATTCGTGTACATTGGCAGAAATTGAGAGCGTTGAAGGGCGTCCGCAAGATGGCGCAACGCGCTTCATACGCATGGGTTGAATTGTCGGAGGATACCCGGGAAAGAGGTGACGACTCTATCGCTGCCAGAAGTGAGAGAGAAACGAGCTAGACCCACGCAACGGACACGAAGACGTGGGTTGGTCTTGATGTAGCTGTTGCTTCCTCGCATCCTGCGCCTTCTCATCCCGCACCGGGCAACAGCGATCCTCTTGGGGGAAGAATTCGAAGGCCATGAAGGGAGTGTCACCGAATATAGGACTCCAAGCACTGATGTGCTCGCTGGCGCGGTTCATCTCCCCTCTGGCAAGATGTAAACGTATATCCACAGGAGATGTCAAATGTCTCTTCCCAGCCAGAACCTTATCAATCCCAATCTTGAATCTTTGCCCGGCGCATGTCTTGGCAGCTTCTTCGCTCTTCGCCCCGACAAAACGATCTTGATTTCTCTTCGAACCAAAATGGTCCAAGAAGATCGGTCAGGCCAACACCGCTGTGGAATAAAACATCCTTGGAAAGGCAGAAGGATGTCAAAGCGTATTGCCATATCAAACTTGAGAAAATGGCAAGCCGTGAAGCTCCTGTGCAGTACGATCAGCCGCCAAGAAATCCATCGATCTCATTAATCGGAAAGCCTTCCAGCCTCGAAAGCAGGGAAGATGCTCGTAAATACGCTCAGGTGCGCGAATGTTTGTCATATAATCTACAAAGCTATTACATAGCAGGGCGAGGCCGCCCAGGAAATCTGTGCGTCTATTTCCTCTTGCCCATGCCCTTACCCTTTTCACCCCTGCCCATGGACCTGCGCACAGCATTTGCTGCAGCCCGCTCGTTCCGCCTCCGCCATGCCAGAAATCTGTCGCCTGGTTGATATGGGCGCACTTTCTGCGCCGCCTTGCTTCTTTCTGCAGCCCGCCCAATCTCCCAGTTGGCCTGGCGCCATTGGTAGCCCGGCCGCAACGTAAGCTTCGTCTCCACCACTTTGCCATCCACTTTTCTTCTGACAACCTTCGTTTGTCGCGCCTCTTGAGGCTTCTCGAGGTTGACCGTAGCCAGCCTTCCCGCGTCCGCGGACGCTTTTTGAGGAGCAGCAGGGGTCAAGTCGCCAATGTCACCGCCGGTTTGCTCTGTGACTGTTGGGGGCATCTGGAAAGCCAGCATGCCGAGTTTGCGCCTCCTTACTGCATTTGCCGGCTGTGGGAGGGTCTGGTCTTTTTCGAAGACTATGCCAATGAACCTGCGTTTGGGATGACGGATCGGGTCGCGGTAGTATTTGACGTAGCCGGGAACTGCAGCGTGGATTGTGTGGTCTCGCCCCTGTTCAATCGATGAGCTTTTCTCGTCTGCAGAAGAAGCAAGGTGCTCCTGCAACCCACCATGTCGCATCCATCACCAGGATACCAATGTGTCCCGCGCTGCTTGAACAGAATGTTGCCCGGGATCACGTACTCCCCGCCCGTTTTCTTCGCACCCAATCTTTTTCCAGCTCCATCTTTCGCTCCGTTCGCGCGCCCCTGTGCTTGGTGCGACGCATGTCTTCTTCCAGCAACGGCTAATGAGGGTGAAATAGGCGATGAGATCCTGAGGCCAGAGAGTGTCGTTTCCAGAGCGGCCAGAGTCGCAACAGACGGGCCTCGCAGAGGTGCCGCGACGAGATGCAGGCTTGAAAGCGACATGCTTGAGTGAGTGTGAAGGGCCCAAGTGGAAACCTAGAGATGAGGTCTCGATGGGAAAGCTCGATGTCGTCCCAATGGTCTTGGCATTGTGGTCCAAGCACCTCCGCGATTCGGACCCTCATTGAGGACAACGGTCATTGAAGGTCTATCTGTTTTCGGATACAAGCACTTGTGAATACTTCGGGGGACTGAAGAGACGACGTCGCGAAGGCCGCGTATCATTTCATCCTTGACGACCATTTCCCGACGTTCTCGCACCGCCCGCACGGAGAAAAGCAAACATACGACTGCAGCACCGCCCTATCCCCTACCGAAGATCCAGGAAATCGAAGACAGCGAAGACTTGTGATCCGGGCCTTGTGCCCAACACATTCTCTTCAACATGGCGTCGGCACTGTTTTTCCTCGATCTCAAGGGCAAGACCCTTCTGGCACGCAACTACCGAGGAGACATCCCCATGAGCGCGGTCGAGAAGTTTCCGGTCCTCCTTTCAGAAGCCGAAGAGGAGTCGTCCTCTGTGCCCCCATGTTTCAGCGACGAGGGGATCAATTACCTCTACATTCGACACAACAACCTCTACCTTCTCGCCCTCACGAAACAGAACAGCAATGCGGCTGAATTGCTTCTCTTCCTTCACAAGCTGGTGGAGGTCTTCACAGAGTACTTCAAGGAGCTGGAGGAGGAGAGCATAAGAGACAATTTTGTGGTGATCTACGAGCTCTTGGATGAAATGATGGACTTCGGGTACCCGCAAACAACGGAGAGTAAGATCTTGCAGGAGTATATCACGCAGGAGTCGCACAAGCTGGAGGTGCAGGCACGGCCACCCATTGCTGTTACCAACGCCGTATCGTGGCGCAGCGAGGGGATACGGTATCGCAAAAATGAGGTGTTCCTTGACGTTGTGGAGAGTTTGAATCTGCTGGTCAGCTCAACGGGGAATGTATTGCGGTCGGAGATCTTGGGGGCTGTCAAGATGAAATGCTATCTCTCTGGCATGCCCGAACTTCGGCTGGGGCTGAACGACAAAGTCATGTTCGAGACAACTGGAAGAGCGACGAGAGGGAAGGCTGTGGAGATGGAGGACGTCAAGTTCCACCAGTGTGTTCGATTGTCGAGGTTCGAGAACGACCGGACGATCAGCTTTATCCCGCCAGACGGCGAGTTTGAGCTCATGAGCTATCGCTTGAACACCCAGGTCAAGCCGTTGATCTGGGTTGAGTGCATTGTCGAATCCCACTCTGGCAGTCGGATTGAGTATATGCTCAAGGTGAGACAGGCCCGATAATCTGTTTTGAGTGCTGAGTGCTGAGTGCTGACATCCACCAGGCCAAAGCACAATTCAAGCGTCGAAGCACCGCCAACAACGTGGAGATTAGTATTCCCGTTCCCGACGACGCGGACACACCACGCTTCCGGACGAACATCGGCTCGGTGCACTACGCGCCGGAGACCAGCAGCATCGTCTGGAAGATCAAGCAGTTTGGTGGCGGCAAAGAGTTCCTCATGCGTGCTGAGCTCGGTCTGCCTAGCGTGAGGGGTGACGAAGAACGTGGGGGTGGCATGATGGGTAGGTGGCGTTGTGCATGACTGATCTCGCGAGTGAGGTGCTGACTGTGCAGGCGGATTTGGCGGTTCGATGGGCGGCGTTGGCGGTACGGGTAAGGCGAAGCGCCCCATCAACGTGAAGTTCGAAATCCCCTATTTCACGACGTCTGGAATCCAAGTGCGGTATTTGAAGATCATCGAGCCAAAGGTATAGCTATAATTACTTGATTGCACGACGCTACGGCTAACATGTCTCCCAGCTGCAATATCCCTCATTGCCCTGGGTACGGTACATCACTCAGAGCGGCGATATCGCTGTCAGATTGCCGGACGTACAGACAACTCAAGGATAGTGTTCGTCTCGCGTTTGAGGTTGAATGTATTTGAAGGCTTTCGGTGGCTGAGGTCGGTAGCTTTGCATGGCGATGGAGTTCGGCGACATCTGGGAAACGGACCTAGATCCTTCCATGGGGCCAAGATCACATGTTCTCATGATCACAATCAGACTTTCTTGACACGAATGGCAGTGTTTCACAATCTCAAGTTTCGTCTTCCCAATCAAACTCAAGCTATGCTGCCCTGCTGCGCTACCTTCGCTGATCTCTCCCTGGAGCTAAGAGATCTCCAGATTCCAGACCTAGCCACAATCTCCAGTCCAAACCGCCTCTGGTCCTCCACATCCAGCGCACATTGAACGCCAGACCCCGGTGCTCCGCTACTGTCCCCCACGTATATTCCCATGCGCACTACTCTCCATCTGCCGCCGCACCGCCGCCTCCGCCCTGCGCTGCCTCACCCTCCGCGCTTTCCTTGCGCGAATCCTCGCCTCCTCCTCCAGATCCGGGTTTGTGCTGTCCGAGTCGTAGTTAGACGCCGAGGAGTCGGTGTACTCACCTTCCAGCTGCGGACTCGGCGACGATCTGGCGGCCCGCGCGTCCTGCGCGCCTGAGCCCGGGGAGGAGGGGACTAAGAAGGCGCCGCGCCTCTTCCTGGCTTGCGTTGCTTGGGTTTCGATTTTGGACGGGGTTGTGGTGTTGCCGCGCTTGGTCTGCGGTCCTGCGGAGACCTTGTTCGCCGCGGACGTTGCGTTCTGGTTGTTGCGCTTGGGCTTGGTGGTGGAGTTCACCGGGCCGGTCCTGGGGGCTGCCTTGCCCTTACCCTTTTTGAAAGGGTATTCGGACGCTTTGGGGGCGCGGCCTCTGCGGGGAGCTGGCTTGTCGTCCTTGGAATTGAGCGTGTGGTGGCTGCTGTCGCTGTCGGGGTTGTCGGGGTAGTCGATGCCTTCCTTCTCGGAGTCGGTGTCGTCGCCGTACATGTTGTGTGTTGTTGTGGAGGGATGTTTGGGGGTTTTTTTTTCCGGTTGGGCTTTGTTGAGGGCTGAGCTGGGCGGTTAGGATGCTTTGATGTTGTTCCTGTTGTTCTGTTGTCGGAAAGATGGACGGAAGTCACTAGAGCAGATACCGGCCCTTATATAGGAAGATTACATTACCGCCAGGCTCACTTTCGTGAAGACGTTCACCTATTCACTCAACACAACGGCAGGATCCTTGAGATGAAATATCTGAGAGTGAACACGACACCTCATTATCCTTGGGCTTCGAGACAATCGACAATGGACAACGTAGAAATCTCAATGAAAATCAAGGCAAATGTGTCTTACCTAAGGGATGAACTCCACATGGCAGGTGTCTTGCATGATGAGCCTTTCGTTGATTCATTCCTGTGACAAGCCACTCAAGCCATTCCGAACGGTTACCACACATTTCCACGACCTCGACGGCCTTGGAAGAAGTTCACGAAAGACCATAAGGCTCCCAAAATGGGGCCCCGAAGAAGACACTTGGGGACCTGCTGTTGGTCCACTTTGTCCGTGTGTTCCCAATGGAATTTGCTAGAACGCCATTCTGGTGTGATGCAGCAACAGCCTTCGTCCTCGAAGTGAGACGGGGCATGGGCAAGATCCTGCGTGGACTCAAACTGCAACTCAGTCCCTCGCGACAAGGAAGGCCTGGTAGATTCAGATCCTGCTTTTCGAGCACCACTGACTGTCTTGCCGTAGTTCGCTGCTATTTCCCGTAGTCTAAATGTCTTTGAAGCTCCTAGTACCCGGCCAATCCCGACAGCTTCGGCACACTGCCCTCACCTCATGCATGCACAGCCTGCAGCGCCTTTTGCGCCTGCGCGCTCGAAAGCCCCAGCATGTTCGTGAAATACTCCAATCTGTAACCAGTTAGCAAATATTTCGAACTCACAAAGGAAAAAGCTATGGACTCACTGAACCCCCACTCCCACCTTCCTCCGCACAGCCTCAAACTCTCCATCCACCGCGTCCCAGAGCCTTGCGCGCCTCTTCTCATCCACTGTCTTGACCCGCATCCGCAACCACCCACTCACAGGCCGGTGGTCACTGACCCGCACCTCCCAGCGCCGATACTCCTCCATCCGCACGTTCCCCAAACCTCGGTACAGAATCCGATCGCACCAGGCCGGCGCGCGGCGCTTCTCCGACGTATCGTACTCGTCACTTCCGAGGTTGTATTTGTACGTGGGCGCAAACGTGATGGGGCTCTCCTGAAACACGCGCAGCCGGAACCCCGGATTCTTCTTGCGCGAGAGCAGGAGTTGGTCGCGCTCGAGCAGGCGCGGGAGATTGCGCTCGCGGACGTGCTTGACGACGGTGTCGCGGCCCATGGTGTCGATGCGGTAGTTGAGGTCCCCGTTGAGGATGCAGATTTCGTGGTCGAGGATCATGCTGCCATCGCCGCCCGACGTGAAGACGTCGGAGTGCTCGGCGGCGCCGCCAGGGGACTGGTTGAGGGGGCAGGCTGGGAGGGCTTCGGCTTCTAGGATGCCGGCGATGTCGTTGTTGCGGTTGAGGGTTTGGGTCTGGCCGGCAGCGAGGTGGCAATTGATGAAA
This sequence comes from Saxispiralis lemnorum, assembly GCA_034509035.1. Lineage (NCBI taxonomy): Eukaryota > Fungi > Ascomycota > Dothideomycetes > Mycosphaerellales > Aeminiaceae > Saxispiralis > Saxispiralis lemnorum. Next base: position 86,238 of record JAWXCT010000164.1, read on the forward strand.
CAGAGGCTGCTGTCGTCGATGAGCATGCGGAAGACGAGGGCGCCTTTGTTGCCGTGTAGGCCGCCCATGCCGCGCTTGACTTCGGCGGTGTGGACGTGACGGATGCGCTTGCGGAGTTCGGTCTTCACGAAGACGCAGGTGAAGAGGCCGACGAGACTGGCTGTATGGAGGAGCGTGTAGGACTGTTTCGAAGGCATGTTTTCTTCAAGACATCTGGTCAAATGGTCCCGCCATGCGCGATACTGATGACTCATGTGCTCCTGCTCGCTGGAATCCTTCTTCTTGCTTTTGAAGAAGCTTTTCGCCGTGACCTTCTTATTTTCAAGGTCCACTAGCTCCTGGAAGCCAAACACGAAGATGTCCGGCGCCGCACGACCCGACATGTACTCGCGGAAGAAATCTGCATCCTCCTTCGACTGTTGCAGGTAGTTAGGCTTGACCGCGCCTGCGTTCCAAGTCATAATGGCCGCAGTGATCTCCTGGAAAGAACAGTACTCGCTGTCGCGCTGCCGCATGCGGGTCTCCAACCAGTCCTCTTCGAGCATCCCATCCCAGATCCGCAGCATGTTGTCGGTGCCAAGGGTGACCACTTGCAGCCGCCCGAACTTCCAGAAAGCCGAGCGATCTGAGCTGATGCCACAGATCTGTTTTTCATGCGCTTGCCAGTCCTTCAGAACACGCCATGGCGTCGAACTGACATCGTAGACGTACGCCATTCCAGTATTGAAGCCTGCCCAGAGGTAGTCGCCCACCCCAGCGAGCGAACTTAACTTGTACACACTGACATTGACCACATCAACACAGCTAAAGTCGTGGCGGTTGTAGATGGACACTTTGCCATCTTGATGGCCGAAATATACCAGATCCGGCTTACCACTCAGAGTCGCGCCCGAGTGAATGTCTCCCGTTCCAGGCTGCGCGAGGGGCTCGCGGAAGACCTGAAACTCCAGGTCGGATCTTGCATTTGGAGCAAGCACTCTGATCTCCCTGCCGGTCGCAATCCACAGGTGCGGTCCCACAGCAATGGAAAACGTGTGACCTCGTGGCGTCCGAAACCGCTCGCATGGTGAATCCAGACTAAGGACGCCCTTCTGGTCCGCTTTCCACACACATAATTCGCCGCTATCATCCAGACTCCATATTGCCAACGCGTACCGCCACATGCGAATGATCTCTCGCCTTGTGTGAGCGTTTGACTTGGTTCTCAACACAGATTGCGAGGGGACATGCACTTCATGAATCTCGCCTAAATTCGTTCCAAGCCAGACGGAGGAGCCATCCTCGTCGCCGCTGGATGCAGGCTTGAAGACGATAGACGTAACCTTACTTTCGTTATGTTCCAAGCTGAAGAGTCTCTCTCCCGTTCGGGTGTTCCAGACTTTGGTCTGGTATCCGCCGGTACAAACATACTCTCCGCATGTTGCGAAGACCTTGGTGTCGTACTCAGTCGATATGTGCCACGGGCGTTGCCGGTATCTTGGAGGCCGTCGGCTTGTCTGTGAAGAGTCGGGATAGTCGGCGGGGCCAACGCCAGGTGAGCCGGAAGACTCAAAGGGTGGAACGTCTTCAACATCGTCACGAGAGTGGCCGTTCTGGTTGGACGTAGGCGGCGGGGGAGGAGGCTCCCGCCTGCGATCAGCTGACCTACGAGGTGCGGGTATTGCAGGAGGATTCGGCGTAGCTTGCAAAGCTGGAGACGGAGTTGCAAAGCCTTGCGCAAGGGCCGAACGTTGCGCAGGCTTGTTGGCAGGGATGCGAGGTGGAGTAGATGATTCCATTCGAAGACCCGCGCCAGAGTCATGCATTTCGACGGACTTGGGCCGGCTAGGGATTTGCAAAGATCGAATCGGACTCGTGCGTCCAGATGCCGCCTTGTGAGGACCCACGCGACCAGGACGCTTTTGCAGTTCTGGCCGGAAGGGCAGTCTTGGTCGGTCTTCAGAAGGGCTAGCCGTCGAGTCTGCATCAAACGTCGATCGGGGAGACGGTCGAGCAGGCAGCGTGCCTGTCCTCGTCAATCCGTTGATATGTGGCTCGCGGCTGTAGGACGGTTGTTCGGGCGGGAAGCCGCGACTTGAAAATGAGGGCGACGATGGTTTGATGTTCGCCATATCTGAATCTGCTCTCCTGCGTTCCGCTCCAGTCACATTGATTGGCTTAGTGTCTGCTCTCGGAGGGGAAGCATTTGAGTCCGACCTCAACCGCTCGACGAAAGATGCGTCGGACCCGGTTCGAGCATGCTGACTAATCGACAAGTCCGAATCACCTCTACTTCGCTGCATCACATCATTAAATGGGGCGTGCGGTTGGCTTTGCCACAAAGGCTTGCGATCGCGGGGAGCAGGCGAGCTCGTTTCGCTACTAGGCGGTGTGTTGAACGGGGACGCACTTCGATCTGATGCGTCAGCGCCTTGCTGCTCAGGCGCGGAAAGCCCCTCCGATCTCTTGATGAGCGCTGCCGGTTTGTTCGGAATCCGGGGTTTGCCCGCGCGGTTGACTGGAGGAGGTATCCCGCCCGTTGGTGACTTAGCTAGACCACCCGCATTGCTAGCAACTTCAAGCGAAACCTTTTGAGTTGGTACATCTGGATGAGGAGACGGACCGTGGTTGTTGACCTGAGCCGAACCGCCATCGCCTGGTCTTCGACTCCACGGTATGGGTGAAGGCGCAGCCGAACTAGGCTGTCGAGGGCTATCGCCGGAAAACACTCTCCGTTCGGCGGACGCATTTGAATTCTTCTCAGGAGAGTTAGGTGAGTCGACAGTGAGAAGAGGCGGCGCGTTTCGGGACGGCGTGACAGAGATCATTGAACGGGGCCGTTGTTTCGGACTCTGAAGGCGCTTCGAGTGAGGTGGCGATTCCACAGCGGTGCCAACGTTTCTACCATGATTCGATGCATCCTTTCCTCCATCCGAAGTGCTTGGTCGTCCATCTGATCCCGTGTTGTTCGTAGCGAGGAAGCGGGGGCGCCCTATCGTTGGCGATGGCGGAACTGCGGCAGTATTGTTGTCCAGGTTCTCGAATCTTGAGCGCAGGGACGACACCGGCTTGATAGAAGAAGCATCTGTGCCCTCTTGCGAGCCCTCCATGACTCGTCGCTGCTAACCCCGGTCTCGAGCCCAAGAGACTAAGAGGTGCTGCCTGGTGAAGGAATGGCTCAGCGGCCGTGTCGTTCAACTCTTTAAGCGCTGTTCCATTCGCTAGTCTGTTGAGCCTTTTGCTGATCCTCCTTTTTTCCCATTAGGCCCAAATACCTCCCAGACGCGCCAGTCTATGTCCCGCTCTCGTTCGAATCATTGAATCGTGTCTGGCGAGTCTGGTTGTGGCGCGGATGATAGAATCGTCTGGTTGATCGTGATGACAGTGAAGGCGCTCCCGGTAAGTCTTTTCCAACGTGGTGTTGCTTCCCTCCCGCGCGTAGTGCTGTAGTACCTCGTGGTGAAGCGAAGCTCGAAAACAGGGGTGTTTCCGAAAGGGTGGCAGCACAGATGCAGTGCACAGCCGCAACGGTCACCACCTCACGCAGTGGACACCGCGTGTTACGCACACCTTTCCCCAGATCTTCAAAGGACGGGAGCTCCGGCGGGCAGGCGCGGCCCGCCGCGATATTCTCCGCTTATCTCACCTGCCCCGTGCGCATTCGCGTCACATTCGCGTTCCTCCAAAGTCCGTCTCACCCTCCACTGTCAACCCCTTCACAGCGACGCAACCATGTGGTAAGCACACACTACCCTGACAAGACCTCCCGGCCGAAGCTAACCCCAGCCAGCAAACACATCCTCAACGCCCAAGTCTCGATCCGCTCCCCCTGCTGCCGCCAATGGTTCGACTGCGCCGAATGCCACTCAGAAACGCAATCTCACCAACTCAAGCAAACGATGGAGATGATCTTCGCGTGCAAAAAATGCAAAAAGTGCTTCCGCAAGGACATGGAGGTCTTCGAGGAGAGCGACGAGTTCTGCCCGCACTGCGATAATCATTTCGTGCGGGATGCGATTGAGCCGAAGCCAAGGGTCGAGGTGGAGGGGGAGGATGCGCGGAAGGATGCGCGGATGCTGAAGGATGAGCGGATGAAGGAGAAGGGGGAATTTAGTATTTGGGACGACGAGGGGGAGGCGTCGAGGTTGGGGTGAGGAGGGGTGGGAGTGAGGTTGGGGTTAAGAGACATGAGGATATGAATGACGGTTGTGCTGTGGTGCGCTGAGGTGTTGTTCATTGGGATCTGCTTGGGAGAAGATTCGAGTCCCTGGCTGAGCATAGCCAACGGAAGGACGGCTGCGGCGGAGAGTCCCACGATGTTGTGTTGTGGTCGATGCAGAAGCGAAGAGTTTGATACCAAGTAGAGGAGAAGGAAAATTACCAGGCAAAGCCCAGCAGTCGGCGCGCACCTGGACTTGATGCGACAACGGCCCCCTTAAGCAACTAGCGCTCTCCCATGCCGGACAGTCGAACGCACTCGCAGGACCCGCGAGAACACTGACAAAACGGCCATACTCTCACGCCATGCACCTTTCCGCCAAAGCAAGAGTCTCATCGTAAGGCTGACACAGGTCAACGCTCCCGAAGACGACAGGAAAAGTTTATGACAAGCTGCCGGTAACAAGTAGCGATTCTGCCAGTAGTTTAAAGTACGTTCTCAAACTCTCATCACAGCATTAACCCAAACATGGAAGCGTGCACCCCCTCGCTCATAAACTCCTTTCACTCTTCTTTCCATAAAATCCCATTAGCACTTCTCAACACCTCTCTTCCCGACCTTTCCCCCTAAAACCTCACCCTACCTCCCATCCCCCGACACTGTCCCCACCCCACTCGACTCACTAGCCTTCCTTGCGCCCTCCAACCCCTCCGCGGAAGACGCGGTCTGCAGCGTCCCATTCTTTTGGCTCTGCGACTCTTGCTCCACACCACCGCGTTGTACCTCCTCCACTCTCCCCTCC
>JAWXCT010000165.1:10109-21719 GCA_034509035.1 Saxispiralis lemnorum
CGCCCCCACCAACGCTGCAACCAATCCCCTCCTCACTCCCTTCACCCCTACAAACCTGCCCGCCACAAGCGCGTAGTACGGGTTGTACACACCCTCGCTGCCGACGCAGTGGACGAGCACGCGCGCGATTTCGGGTGTTTGTTTGGATTTGAGGTGGAGTTTGTGGAGTCTGGCGACGGCGTCGAGGTAGTCCGCACTGGTCAGGAGAGTGGTGAAGATGGCGCGGCGGGCGGGGGTGTTCATGCCGGAGGCGCGGGCGAGGTGGATCAGGTTGGCGGGGTCGGAGGGGTCGTCGCTGTTGGCATTGCCGGGGATTGGGTCCGTGGATGTGGTAGCTAAGGGGTCGGTGTTGGCCGGGTTGTTGTGGGCGAGTCTGGCCGGGTCGTGGTAGCTGGCGCCGACGAGCCACCATTTGCCTTTTTTCTCCGTGTCGCGGATGTCGGCGAGGGAGATGCGGAGGGGTTCGGAGGCCTTTGTTGGGCGGCTGTTAAGGGCGCCGAGGGTCTTTTTCATGCGTGTCGTGTGCTCGGCTGTGAGCGCCGAAGCGTTGAGGCCGGTTTTCATGCGATTGTTCTTCAGGTTGTTGATTGTTTCAATCATGAACTTGGTGCGGACAGAGAGGTTGGCTTCGCCGAGGGCGGCGACGGAGCGTTGGAGGAGGAGGACGATGTCTTTGAGGGCCGAGGGGTCGTCTTGGCGAAGCTGGGGGCCCGAGGTGCGGATGATGCGAAGGAGAAGCTCGGTGTTGTTTTCCGAGATGGAGGAAAGAAGGAGGCGAATGTAGTCGAAGAGAATGGCGCTGCCGACCAGCTGGAAGGTGTAGAGGCAGGAGAGGAAGGCAAGGAGGTTGAGACTTTGCTTGCCGTCTCCGCCGCTGATGGTGTGGTGCGCGTCGAAGCCTTCGACTACTCTTTCGAGCAGTTGGGCGCCGAAGTCCGCGCCCACGACCTTGTAGACTGCTGTGGCAAAACTGGCGTGCAGGATGAGGAAGGTGTCGTTGAGGATCGCGGGATCGGTAATGAGTCCAACGAGCAGGTCCACCAGCGTAGAGGTAACGTGCTGTCTCGCATTCTTCTCATAGAACTCTTCCATGGATCGCAAGATTGATAGAATGTTAGACTCGGACAAACGGTTCAGCTGACCTTGGACCTGGCGTCGAAGCTGTTTGAGAGCTTCTTCATCCGAAGCTGCGGGCTTTCGTAGGGAGGGAGGAACGTATTTCGCAACTGGCGCAGCATCCCTAGACACTGGCGCTACGTATGGGTTCTCTCGGGGATTCCTCGTTGGAGGATTATCGTCGCGCTCATCTACCATATCGTCGTCATCATCGCCGAAGTCGTCGCTATCCAGTTCGTCATCAGAGAAAGGGTTCTCCATGGCCTCATCCTCATCCTCATCCTGGTCGCCAATGTCGAGCTCTGATTCCGATGGACTCTCAGGCTCCGCCCGGTTCTTCGCTTTCCCCTTGACAGTGTTTTGCTCACTTGCTTTGCGCCTCTTCTCCCGCAGCCAATCCGAGTCCTCTGGTCTTTTCCGTTTCGTGCCATGGCCCTCGTCCTCGCTGCCACTCTCTCCACTGCCGAAGAGCGCATCTAGACCATCTTCCTCCAGCGCATTTGATTTCTTCTTTCCCTTGAGACCCAGCTTCTTCTCAAGCGCAGCGATCTCTGCATCGTCGCCAGCCAACCGATCCTTGACAGCCCTCGATACGACCGGCTTTGCTAGCTCGTCGTCCTCTGAGTCAGCTTCCAAGCTTTCTGCAGGCGCCTCTGCGGGTTTCCCCTTCTTCAGGATCGATTTTAAAGGCTGTGCGTCTTTCCGTGCTTTCTTGGGAGGCGGTTCTGGCGAGGATGCGGCGTAGTCTTCATGTTCAAAATCATCCTCTTCGTTCTCCTGCGCCTGCTCCCTGCGACCCGGAGTTGGCGGTGCAGTCGGTCTCCTTCGTCCCGACTTCTTCTCCTGCCTTTCAGCTTTGCGCCTGTCTTTGCGCGAGAAGTTGCCTTTCCTCTTCGAAACGCTGCCGCCCTGGACTTGATCGAGCAGTGACTTGGGAAGCTTCGGGCCTCCATAGCTTGTGCGACTCATCGTAAATAGCCCTTACCACGCAGAGAGTCGACCAATCGGCCGGCTGGAGGTTGCTCAAAAATTTGGACCGAATATCCAAGAGTGCTGTCGCAAACCTCTCGATTGGGAAGTTCAGAAGTTCGAGCGGACCCATCTCCGCACCCCGCCATTTCACACTCAACCTCACCTCATCCCTAGCAATTCGATGCAGGTTCCGTTCGGGTGCAGTGTTGGACAACGACGACGGAACGATGGGGAAAGATCACTTGAGCAACGATGAGGTATATGAGATATCTGCTAGCATGTTTGCGCCGCTGACGTGGTGCAGTTCTTTACCCAGCTCTCCTCTCTGCTCGACAAGACTCAGCACAGAGGCCATGGCTCAGTTTACCTTACCCAGAAGCGAAGTGCGTGCATACCCTGCCCATTGTCTACAATCACTGACCGTATCAGTGACTTTCGGCTCCGACTTCGCGCCCGAAACACCGACCAAAGTGGCCGACGACCCTCTCTGGGATCTCCACCCGCCAAAACCTCTGCCTCTTATCATGCGCGCAACGGACGGAAAGAGTACCAAAGACGACAAGAAGACGAAGAACAACGATAAAGTGCGACTGAGTACGGTAGTGCAACCGGATGATCTGGAAACCTTCTTCGCACGCTATGCCGAGACGTGCAAAGCCGGGATGCAGGGGTTGAAGAAGAGAGATCGGAGCAAGCGGAAGAAGGATAAATCGAAGAAGAGAAAAGGTCCAATTGGAGAGGAAAAGAAGGTTTGAGGGACTGTTGGTCGATTCGGACTGTGAGCGGTCTAAACTTTCGCCAGAGACGGGCCCTGGGGGCTCTGGAAGGGGTTGAATGGTGCAGACGGCGGCGACAAAGGGGCTCGACATGGACTTCACGCGGACAAAAGACACTTGGATTGCGTGTGGGCCTCAAACACCGCATGCCAGCAAGTGACTGAGAGCTGCTGCCGGGCGCGAGTACGTGGAGCCGCAGTGGCACGGCGCCAGCGATGTCAGCTACGATGACCATGCGATCCATGGATACAGGATCCCCAGGAGTACACCATCATCAGCTTGCTGTCTTTACAAGCTCATTAGACTCATGCGTCGCAAGACATCCGGTGGGTCCGCGTCTGACATGCAGAGCATGGTCCCACGCTACTCAGACACATGTTCGCCATCGATAGCCGAATTCACGCTCGGAGTCCCCCTGGCGCGATGATGGCGGCTCTCTGCTCGATGTTGCAAAATCCTCCTCCATCCTGCAGTCCCAATTGCGCCACCGCGTACGGTAGCAGCAATAGATTCCACAGCGTTGTGCCACCACCGGCTCTCTTCCGGACTCTGTCTTCGCCAAGCTGACAGCTGCAGATGGGAAATCATGACTCGTAAGCTAGAGTACGTACAGAAGCTTGGTCCCCTAACGATTCTCTCGCGAAATCATCACGTGACTGATGTCGAAACGAAATAGGAAGGAGCAAGAACCGAGCCCCTGAGACACTTCGTGAACCGCCTGTTGTTCCATTGTACAAAGCAATGTTCTCGAACTGGATCTTTCTCGAACGATGACGTGCTGTTTTACCAGCCCATTGATCTTGTTAGGTGTCGGATTCCGGCACTTAAGCCCTCCAATCTGCGCTGTGCTACCTGCCGCGACTGGGTGAGGCCCAATCTCCATTTTCACTTCCATGTGCTCGCCATTCACTCTCACGCCTCGTCAACTTTTCCGCCCCGTCCCGCTCTGGTAACACGTCACAGATGCCTGGTATAATAACCCCCACTCCCCCTTCGAGTCGTTCTCCCATCTCCCAGCACCGACATCTCCACCACTAGCATCAACACCATATCTCCTGCAAAACTTCTGCACGCCGTCTTTCTGCAAGCTCACGCATACACTGCCACGCAACTTCCGCAAAGCGAAACTTGCTCGACGTTCTCTGTGTCTCTATTCACCCGCTTTTCATCCTCGACTGCGCGATCTCCTAGATCCAAACCCTCTACCCGCGTTTGCGCGCTGCTCTTGACACCGAGCTGCCTCTTCGCCCACCACTTCTTCTTCAAATGAGCAAACCCGTCGCCATGGCTCCCAAGAAGGCCACCACTCCCGCTACGAACCCCAGCATCTCCATCACCAATGGCGGCTCTGGCTCCCGTTTCACCTCCTTCCCCACCTTCCGTGGTCCCTCTCCTGCCACCCCAAGCACCGCTTCCCCCGGCTGCGGCGTCCCTCACACCTCCAACCAACCCAACGCGCCATTACCCCAAAACGCCTCCAGCTACACCAATGGCGGATACAGCTCCCCGTTCAACACCTACTCCAACCACACTATGAGCTGCAACCCTCCGACCAACTTCTTCTACTCGGCCACCGCCAACGGCATGACCCCCCCCTCCAACTACACCCACGGCACCTCCGCCATCAACGGTCCCCCTCGCACCGCTTTCACCCACACGCACTCCAACAGAGGGTCCCCTGCCGCCTCCCTCAACATCTTCAACACCTACGCCTCACAGCCCCGCAACAGCCAGTCCCATGCTCGTTCGAGGCCCGGCTACCCCTCGCCAGCTTCGGCCGTCTACACATCTCCTGATCCATCTGGCAACGCCACATCTCCCGCCAGCCACGGCAAATCTCTGTCCAGCAACGGCACCTTGTCTTCCAGCTGCCCCAGCACTCCAGCGAGCTATGGTACCTCGCCCGCCTCGACTGCTGCCACCTCACCAGGTAGCACTTCTCCCTCTCCTGCCTCCACTGTTGCCCCTCCGAAGGACACCCCTCCCGCCAACGAAGATGAGGATGTCGACATGGAAGATCTCTTTGGCCCTGACCCCGACGAGCCGGCGAAGCAGACCTCCACGCCCGTCGAGCAGCCCCCCGCGCAGCAAACCATCACCCTCGAGCCCTCGCCGCAGCTCAGCCTAAGCCTGCCCAAGTTCCGCCCTCCGCCTCCCCCACCGGGCGCGTCGCCTGACGAATATCACGTCACGCCTCTGGTGCCCGGAACCCTCGATGTCCCCGGTGCCGTTCGCAACCGCGAAAATAAGTCGGAGAACCAGCAGCAGAAGCCCGCGAAATCGCAAAGGGAAGTGGAGAAGATGGCCAACGCCACGGACCCAGAGCAGTACTTCCTGGACGGTGCTCGCAAGAAGAACACCGACCAGCGCACGCGGGCCGTGGAGCTCAAGGCCAAGAAGTCGCAGCGCGCGAGGGAGAAGAAGAAGGCGCAGGACCTCCAGCGCGTGGCCGTCGGCAATTCGGCGCGTGGCCGCGCCTGCGCGCCCGTCGCGGTCTCGGACGAGATTGAGCTGACCGAGGACGACGAGCTGGCGGACGAGGAGGAGCTGATCGGCCGCAGCTTCGAGCCGAGTCTCGCCTTCGACGCCGAGGAGGAGAGGCTGAAGCGCGAGCTGCTATCGGATGAGAGCCGCAAGCGCCTGCAGAGGGAGCGCGAGGAGCGCGAGCGCTGCGAGAAGATTCGCAAGCGGACCGCGGCCAGCGAGCGCCGCGCGCACAGGGCGTACGAGGCGCGCTACCGTGGCGGGAATGACATGCCTCCGATCGGTGAGATTCCTGGGGAGCTGCGCCCTCTCGAGGCGCTGAAGGTCGCCAGGCAGAGCCATAGTGAGCAGAAGGGCAGCGAGCTCGACGAGGAGCTGATGGGCAACAGCGACGATGAAGAGGAGGAGGAGGAGGACAAGGAGGAAGAGGTGAGTGTGCTCTCCCAGGTACGCGACACCGTTCTGTCCATCGTGAAGGACAACGTCGACACGGAGGACGGCACTGCCGTCTGTGTGTTCGACGGCCTCGACGCCATCAACGAAATGATGGGCCACGTGCACGTGAACGACGACCAGGCCGCAGGTCTCATGACCTTCCAGTACCGTTCTGGCCTGGTCGAGTTGGTGCTGTCCATCTGCGACAAAGGGGGCGAGGAGGACAGCCTGATCCACCAGAGCTGTCAGGTGACTAGGCGTCTGCCCGACGACGCCAATGTGAAAGTTTTTGGCGCGGAGGGCGTTGAGGCGGCGGTCAAGAGCATTTTCTGGATCGACCACGAGTTGCAGGCGGTCCTTGTCATGAGCCCGAATGGCACCACTGACGTCGTCATCTGCGGGCGTGCCAGGTCTGCCACCGATAGCGAGCTCGAGGCGGTGTACGAGGAGGCGGCGGCGGTGGTGGCGGCAGAGAGCGAGGCTGCGGAGGAGAGCGCGGTGATGGAGGAGAGCGCGGTGGCAGAGGAGAGCGCGGTGGCGGAGGAGAGCGCGGTGGCGGAGGAGAGCGCAGCGGTGGAAGAGAGTGCGGCGATGGGGGAGAGCGAGGAGGGGGAAGAAGGCTTGGAAGCGGAAGAGGGCGAGACGATGGTGGAGAGTGTGGAGGGGGATGAGAGCACCGTGGCGGAAGAGAACAGCCCGGCGGGAGAGGTCGAGGTGACGCACGAGCGCGAGCGGGCGCCCAAAAGCGAAATGGCCGGCGAGAGCGACACGAAGCCGGCAATGAAAAAGCCGGTGGGCAAGAACGTGGTCGTGAAGTCCAAGAAGCGCTCCGTTTCGATTCAGCTCAAAAATGGCACCCAGGAGGACCTCGACGCAGTACTCTCTGATCTTACCGACGACGAGATCGACCAGATCATTGACAACCTGCTGCCGGGTGGCTTTCCGCTCATGAAGGAAGAGCTTCAAGGCAGTGTCGCCAGCATGCGGGACAATCCCAAGTACTGGGGCAACGACGAAGACGAGACCGACGAGAAGTTTTACGCACAAAAACGCTCTGCAGAGAATCCCGCGGATCAAGAGATCCATCCAAGCCTCCTTGGTTATGTTGCTGCATTCAACAAGAACTTGCTCACGCCTAAGGAGCAAGACCGTCTCGCGATGCCGCCACCACCTACGCCCACCAACAAGCGCAAGTACGTGATCGACGGGGAAAAAGATGCCACAGCAGCGAAGAGGGCTCGCAGTGCGAGTCCTGCATTTTTCATGCCCCCCGGCAAGCGTCTTCAAGGGGCCCGTGAGGTGAAAAGCTCACCGGTGGCGAAGAGGACTCGCAGTGCGAGCCCTGCGCTGGAGCCACTCACCGAGGATCCCGACCACGCCTTCGAAATGCCAGACCGGACTGGGTTGACGGCTGAGGAAGCGGACGCCGCCCGGCAGAAGTTTCGCGGCACCAGGGCAGGCTTCCATCGTCCTTTCAAGCAGATCGCCATCCCTCAGAAATGGTCGGAGGGACTTCCTGTAGGGTTTGAGATCCTTTGGGGTCTAAACGACCGGAACGGTGAGCCCCGACCTACCGGTACTGTCTCGCGGGCGAGGAGTGCAGCACCGTCGAGCACCTTCGCGCCTTTTCGATCTAAAGCGGTCTCTGCTCCTGCTTCGCCATCCATCAGGGCTTCTGCTCCTCCTGATACCCCGTTGCCCGCCCCCTTTGTCTTTGGATACGCTCCTGTGGGCCCTGAGCCCACTTTTGAGGCTTCCAGTCCGGCTTCTACCACCCCTGAGCCCAACCCTCAGGCGTCTGAGCCCGCCCGCGCGCTTGTTGAAAAGCTCACCGAACAGCAAATCCGTGAAGCGCAGGGCTACACTCCCCGTCGCGCTGCCGCCCGTAAGGCTATTCCCCCACAGCCGCAACGCAAGGCGAGCAGCCGCGCCACTACGAAGGAGGCGGGCAAGAAGCGCGCCCGGGCCGAGCAGGAGGCCCTCAAGAGCGAGGAGAGTGAGGCTAAGAATGAGGTACAGCCGAAGCGCAAGCGCACTCGTCGCGTCGCGGATGGTGGGGGGGAAGATTTTGTCCCCGCGACTCCTCCGAAGAAGCGGACCGCTACGAGACCCGCGCCAAAGAAGTCCGCTGTCGAGAGTGCGGCGCCCAAGATGGCCCAGAAGGATGGCGAGGAGGAGAAGAAGAAGAAGAAGGAGGAGCAGGAGCAGGCGAAGCCCGGGCGGAAGCGCCCTCGTGTTGTGGTCGATGATGACGACGACGACGACGAGATTGTCGCGAAGACGCCGCCCAAGAAGCGTGCGAAGAAGGCAACTGCGCCCAAAACGGCACCAGGGGAGGGGGCCGACGCCAACGAGCTCGTCAAGAAGCGGGCGCCCAAGAAGCGCGCCCCGAAGAAACCTGCGGCGACGAAGGCCGTACCGAGGACTGCTGCGCCCAAGAAGGCCCCAAGTGAGAGTGAGAAGGGGAAAGAGACGGGAGAAATGAAGGTGAAGCAGGGTCAGAAGCGCACCCGTGCTGCGGTCGATTTTGATGACAAGGAAGAGTTCGGCGCAGAAACGCCGCCGAAGGACGACGAGGGCGAAGAAGACTTCGTCGAGAAGCTCGCTCCCAAGAAGAGCGAGGCGAAGAAGCCTGCGCCGAAGAAGGCCGCACCCAAGAAGCCTGCGGCCAAAAAGCGGGCTTGAGCTGCCAGAGTGAGCGCAGCATCACTTTCGATTACCATCAACTCACCTTCGAGTACAGCAAGCCCATGAGCTCACCCGCCTCATCCGCACCGGCACCAACAGCGCTCACTCACTCACCATCAAGACCCACGCCGGCGACCAACTCACCAGTGCACCGCAACGACGCCGACCTCGGAGACATTAAAAGCATCAACACCCTTCGCAACCATGATCCAATACTCAGTACCCTCCATCTCAACGCCAATGCCAACTCCACCACCGACCCTCGAGCAAGCAACCACCTCTGGCCACCGACCCACCAACCAACCCTGACCACCACCCTATCAACCACCGCCAACCAACCGCCACTGAACCACAGCCACCACCCACACATTCCATCAATCACCTCAACCACACCCCACCCCACTCGCACAATCCCAACCCAACCGAGGAGAAGGGATCACACGAGCACCGCATCCGCCGCCGACTCGGGCAGCGGGCCCTGCTCCCCCTCTCCGGCACCGCCCTCCATCGCACCTCACCATATCAACCAGACCCACTCCACCAACGCGCACTCAACCCAACCCAACCCAGAGCGAGATCGAAGTATCGCATGCGCCGCCGACTCAGGCAGCGGGCGTGCTTCCTTCCTCCCTCTCCGGTTACCTTGAGGGCGCAGCGTCATCGTCTGCCGACATGGGCGGGCGATGTTGGGTGGGGGCGGGGGGAGCATGGCCAAGGGCACGAGGGTGGCGGTGGAGAAAGGGCGGAATTGCTTGGAATTTGCGCGTTCTCAGGTCTCGGGAAGGAAGAAGTTTCCGACTGTGTCGTGTTTCAATGCTTTGGTCTTTGGAATGCGTGGGGAATGCCTTGCTCTTGTCTTACTTTGGGTTTACTTTGGGGAGACGCGGAGGTTTGGACCAGGGGATTAGTTCGCCTACGATATCCCATACGAACTGATGCTTTGAGCGAGGTGCTGGGGCTGGGATCCTACGAACAAAAGTTTTGCTTGGCTTTGCTTGGGAGGAAGTCGCTTGCCTTTGACTTGGGAGAAAACAGTGGTAGTAGCAATCAGGCCACTGCTTGAACACGACCTCCCTACACCGCTTAACTAAATCCCTTCCACTACGCTAAGCAACCTACCTCTTCCCAAACCGCCCACTCCTCCCCTTAGCCTTGCTATTCTTATTCTTGATGTTGAGCCGGCGGAAATTGGGGTTTGCCTGCGCGCTGACCTTCTTCGTCTTCTTGCCCGTATCCGCCTCCTTCGCCTTACCCTGCTTCTTCTGCCCCTCGTTGCCCGTCTTCCCTGCAGCCTTCGCCGTCTCCTCTCCAGACAGGTACCCCGAGTCTGGATTTGCGTCCGCGTCAAAGTCCCCATCACCATCATCGCCAGCAGAACCCCGGCGACGCGCCGCCGGCACCTTGGCATCCGGCAGCTGCGTCTCCGCCACCACCTCCCCCTCCTCCTCCGACACCTCCCCCTCCGCAACATCCGCAGCGGTCCGCGCCTTCCGCGGCGCAGGCCTCATGTTGGTCCGCCGCGTCTGCCGCTTCTGGCCTTTCTTCTTCCAGACCTTTCGAGGCCGGCCCTCGGCATCAAACGCCCCTTCGTCCGCCGCGCCGTCGTCCTCGCTCGACTCTGCGGCTTGGTCGGGACCAAGCGGCATTTCTGCTGGGGCTTGACTGTCTTCGACTTGGACTTCTGGCGCATCCTGCTGTTGCTTTTGCTGCGGCGGCTGGAATGGTGGGTTCTGCCCCTCCGCTTCCATCTCGTTCATAATGTCCCAGTCGTCGTCCATGCGCTCCTGCTCCTGCTTCTTCAGCCCCTGAATGATACTGCTCAGACTACGCACGAGGCCGCGCTTCTTGAAAGGCGGCTGCGACGGCAAGGTGCCGTCGTCTTCCTCCTCAATCCGTGCTAGCGGAAAGCTGCGGCGGAGGAAGGAGGGCGTGGCGAATTGACGCTTGGTCGTGCTGGGGGTGTGGGACTCTTCTTCTTCGCGCTTGCGCTTGAGGGGCGTACCGGCGAAGGTGTCGAGGAAGAAGCGCTTGCCGGAGGATTGAGGGGTGTGGGAGTGTCGGGGGTCGGAGGAGTGGATGGTGGTGGGTTTGCTGGGGGTGGCGCCGAGCGCTGCGCTGCGAGTTGCGAGGGGGGTAGATGAGATATTTGAGGGCGCGTCTTTTGAGGGTGTGGCGGCGGGGAGCATGTCGAAGATGCCCAGGACCGCGCCATCTCTTTGAGGGGTTGGGCCTAGGGCTGCGCGAACGTGGGCGGGTGTAGGTTCCTCCTGAACAGGTGAGAGAACCGGCGGCTGAATTGTGCTCGCATTCCGGGTCTCTTTTCGAGGCGTGGATGACACGGCGTTTGCGGCGCGCTCTTTCAATGCCCCATTATCTCGTCGCGGGTGATCGGATCTTGCGGATTTGCGAGGAGTGGAGTGGGCGGTGTTGGAGGTTTTGCGAACGAGTCGGCCGTACTCTTTGTACTTCGCGTCTGCGATCGTGTCAGCGTCGATCTCTAGAAAATCACTCGCACTGGCAATAATCACCTATATCGGCATTGCTCTTGACATCAACGCGTCCCGGCTTGCGTCCTTCATTTGCGGCGGCAAAGCTGCTCTCCCACTCCTTCAACTGTTTGCGTAGAACCACTGCTGAGTTATCATCAGCGACCGAGGGCTTGGACATCTTGTAGGAGTGATCGAAGCAATTGGGCTGGTGGTGTTGCGAGACTTTGGGATGCGTTGGCCGTCCGAAGTTTGGGTCGCGTGCGCGCGCAGAGGCGACGCGGACGCACGTGCCCTCTTATGGCGGGGCATCGGCGTCCGCTGCCGCTCAAAACCCGACGGCGGCGCAACCAACAAGAGGTTCCGTCCCATCGACAACATCTCGCTGACGCTGACAAACGCTCCCACCAGCTGCCACATCCGCTTCCCCCACCCAACCGATCAATTCCGAATGCGGGACCAAAGTCAATGGACGAGCTCGCCGCAAGACCGTCGCACGTCCAGCTTCGAGCGCGAATAGATATAAACCCGAGCGCACCCCTCATCGTTCAACAGCCCTCAGAATCAGTTTCTTCGTCCATCCAACACTCACAAACCCTCTCCCATCCTCCAAAATGTCCACCCCTCCCCCCCAACAACACCCCGCCTACACC